>JAECUM010015991.1:0-17824 GCA_016617855.1 Megalonaias nervosa | reverse complement strand
TTCAGCATCGTCCATAATCAATCTTGTACAGTGTCTTTTATGATCATATGCTCCTCCTTGAGTAAATTTACCAATTATCTTTCTACCGAGATTTTTTGCAAGTTTTTCATCGTGCTCGTCCCTGCATTTACGTATATTATTAGTAATTTTAATAATGTCATCTTCGTTGAGATCAGGAAATTCTTTCCTGGCATCATCAATATTAAATCTATTTGGTTCTGGTAACCAAACTTGCTTTTGTAACCAATACGATATAATTGCTTCATTTACCCTCAACGATATTAAAATTCCAGCATCAAGCATATATCGCAATAGTACTATTGGAACCCAACATTTTTCTAAAAAATGTCTTCCAAACCAAGGATAAGTAATCGGATGGAGATTTTCTGCAAACTCAAATGATTCTACATGAGCAAATCCGGTTAAGTCAAAATCTGGTAAATGTCCGTTTATCGCAACTCTGGTCATCTTGTGTGATGGATGTCCAAATCTCTTAAAGTATTCAGAACATTCTCCGTATCCAAGAAAACTTCCAGGATAACACGCTACCATATCAACAGATATAACGTCATTATACTTATATTTATTATTCCATAATCCTCCGTGTCCATATTCTACACAGCTTTTATGAATATCTTCAAGAAATTCCGATCGTGTTGGTTTCCATAAATTTTTTTCCTGAGCGAAATGAGCCGCTACAGATGGAACTGTAAAACAATTATTTAATAATTGTCTAACTTTGACATCGTCTGAAGTATATTTCAGCGCAAGATGTTCCATTCCTACATTAAGAGATTCTGTACGGTAAATATCACCATGAGGCCGTACAAACTGATTGTAATAATCATATTCTGAACTTTGAAATAACCAAACAGATACAGGGTCACTTTTACTGATATTTTTGATAAAATCAAATATATGACCATCATAAAATTTAACTGTTCTGTCTCGTGGAAATATTGTTACTGCTGAAGTCCACGCATGCGAATTATGATCAATAATATCTATCGGAGCTCCATTTTTTTATGTATTTCGGTTTATATAAAACATCTCCTGTTAACGTCTTTACTGTTATTGGAAATCTTAATTTCTTTTCTAGATCAGCAACATCTTTAATAGATGCTCCAGTATCTTTAACTGATTCTGCCCACGTATTTATTTTTTTACGCCGTAAATCTGTTAAACCATTACCACGTATCGCGTTTATGAAATGTTCTGTAACTCGTTCAGCTACACAGTTTATTCTTGACTCTGACAATCTCATAGGTTTTAGATCCCTGACGTCAGGTTTATTATTAAGCGGATATATTGCATATACAACTGCAGTAACTGGATATGCACGTTCATAATATAATTTATCTATACCGGTTAGTATTCCGGGTTTAGATTTATTACTCAAAAGAACAATATTATTTCCTGACTGTATGCGGACTGGATCACGCTTGTCACGAATAATCCAAGTATCTTCTTCTGTATTTACAATACATTTTATTAAAATAAAATATTTTTGATCATCAAGGTGATTAATAATTGCTTTTCCTCGTTTGTCATTCATTATAGTATCTACAATATTTCCGATTCTGAATGTTGACCATACATGAGCAGCACCATTATTACGAAATTCATTCTTTGCTTCACGGATACATTCGGTTATATCCTCATTTGTTAAAGCTATATCTTGCATCAAAGTACTAAATTTATATTCTGATAGTCTGTCAAGATCAAATCTGGCTCTTTTAGGTTCAATTGCCGATAATTCATTATCTATTATAATTTAGACAAATATTCAAATTGAAATTTTAGTATATATATAATGATTGAAACAAAGAATAAATGTGCTTGGCTCAAAATTGGATATACTTCTCCTTGTAACAAAACATGCGTGAATGAATATTGCGGATATCATATGCAAAGCATCAAAAATGGGAGTCTGGGACCAAAACCGTGTGTGCAATGTGGAGTTGGAGTCAGAGGAAAAACTCAGTTATGTGTAAAATGCGGCGGAAAAAAATACAGGGAATTAAAACGATATTACGATAAGAAAACGTCGGGCGAATCTCATATAAAATCAGCAGAAGATTATTTGGCCAGATTCTCAAAAACAAATAATTAAAATGAATCAAACAAATAATGATATTGACAATGATTATATAATGAATCAAACAAATAATGATTTAAACAAATGTAATTTATATATAATGAATCAAACAAATAATGATTTAAACAAATGTAATATATATATAATGAATCAAACAAATAATGATTTAAACAAATGTAATTTATATATAATGAATCAAACAAATAATGATTTAAACAAATGTAATTTATATATAATGAATCAAACAAATAATGATTTAAACAAATGTAATTTATATATAATGAATCAAACAAATCAGACTTATGATGAAATGATCGACAATGATATTATAAGAAAATTGAAAATTGAGTACTATGAGAAACACGAATTTGTAAAACATCCAGTATATACAAATTATGAAGCATCCCGAGTTGGTGTAATCAGACACTGCAGATTAAAGAAACCGGTTGGTAGGTTTGATAAATTTGGTTATTTTAGATTTCGTGCTGGAAATAAAAATTATTTATCAAGTAGATTTATCTACGAATGTCATTTTGGATTGATCAAAGATGGACTTGTAGTTGATCACATTGATGGAGATCCCAAAAATAATCGGTTATCTAACCTGCAAGCTATTACACAGAGTCAGAATGCTGCACGTGGAAATACTGGAAAATGTAAAAAGTTTGCAAGAAGATCTATTAAATCCGTAAATAGAGAAACAGGCCAAGAAATAACTTTTCCATCAATAAATTCAGCTGCAAAATATTTTAGCATACATCCACAATCAGTACAATTTGTCGCAAATAGTATTACTAGATCTGCATATTCAATAAAATATTATCAGCTGATTATATTTGAATATATCTAACTCTGTACTCTTAATAAATAAATATTTTTTTTATACTGTATATAGTTCGACTCTATCAATTTGGCAGGGGTACCTTCACTGTCGCTGCTCTCAGTGTCACTCTCCGTGTCATTGACAGAATCAAATAACATAATCTTTCTCAACTGCATTACACGGTTGTCCCCAATCTTCTTTTTCTCGTATTCACGAGATAGTTCGGAGCTAATCTTTTCGATCGAACGTGCAAGAGGCGCAAACAGTTTTATCTGTTTGTCATTTACCATTGCCAAGGATTCTAATATAGACTGATAAATTGATTTTACGAATTTATAATTGGATGGTAATGTGTATTTATTTTCAAATTTTCGTTGTTTTAATATTTCATAATCGTATAATGTTTTTTCAGGATCGAGATTATCAGAGAGATTTATTCCGTCATGTTTTAATTTTTTAATAGCGGAAATAATAGCATTGATATTTTCTTGGTTCATTATGTAATAAATATTTCTTTAAAATAAAAAATATTTACAAAACATATAATCACAACACAACCCCATATGAACTCCTAGCTTGCCATATGACATGCTAGCAAGTTCAGGGGCATTTGAATTAATCCCCATGTGACCCCCTAGGTTGCCATATGACATCCTAGCAGGATCAGAGGAAATTTGAAAGACGAAACAGACAGACACACTTTATCCCCATGTGAACTCCTAAGTTGTCAAACAACATCCTAGAAAGCTCAGAGGATATTCGAAATTAGACGAAACACATTTATACAGACTCAACCCCATGTGATCCCCTAAGCTGTCAAACAACATCTTAGCAGGATCAGAGGTTACATATAAACTTATCTGTAAGAACTTAATTAACTTAATTCTAAGGTCAGCACAAACCCCATGTGATCCCCTAAGTTGTCAAACAACATCTTAGCAGGATCAGAGGTTACATATAAACTTATCCTAATGAACATATGATTGTATGGTCATGATTATATATACAAATGGTGATGATTTTGATTTTGATTTTTGCAGACAGCACAAACATAAACTTATCCTAATGAACATATGATTGTATGAATATGAATATATACAATGGTGATGACGAGGGAATCTTGTCTACATCCAACAGATTTTGTGCACTCTACCCCCCATACAAAACCCCGGGGAGTGCAAAAGGTACACCCACCACGTGTTTACATGGTGGGAGAGTGTATTTTGTCTGTTGGATTTCGAGGAAATTCTCCGGGTTTCCCCAATTAATAGCATCCGTCGCCAAATGCAAGATAATATATCTTTAGCATTTTTGGAGACTCGAACACGCGAGAGTCTGCACAACTTCGATCTACGTCTAAACGCCTTACTACCTCGGCCACCGCTCTCTTATCAATATATAGTTACATTTAAGTATATAAAACTATTTGCACTGTCTCACATGTGATTACTCTGGACTTGTATTACTAATAGAATGTAGAACTGTAGCGTGAATTTACTTCAATTTTTCAAACATAATTCATAAAATAATCGCATATTACATTTTCTGTATGAGTTATCGTTCGTTAAGGTCAAAATACATGTGTTAGAGCTAAAAATAACTCTACGTACCTGCATATAAACCGACGTGAATTTAAGGTTAAGATGCTTCAATATCCCTCTCTGTTACAAATTACTGATTCACTAACAACTAATTGCTTACAGAGAACAAATAAATCACCAAATAATTAACGAAAAACAAAATATATTCGTTGTCTATAAATCGAAAGTAGTAGTAAGGGAAATAATCGTATAATTTACTCTGCAGAGAGAGGGGACAGAGTTATCTCGCTTCATTATATATACAATTGCTTTAATCATAGGAATCGATTATTATTCAGATTTTAGTAAACTGCCCATCAGATAAAGAAATTTATGACCATTTCATTAACAATAGTACCTATTTACCCATCAGATAAGGAAATTTCTAACTATTTCATTAACAATAGTACCTATTTGCCCATCAGATTAAGGAAAATCAGTAAAAAAAATATATATTATTTCAGAATCAGATTATTTTTTCCCCCTGATTATTTACTCAGACGTTCTACGAGCGTATATACAGATTAACATTCAGTAATTCCCCTCTTAAATCCAAAATGTATCCTGTCTGTTCAGTAAGTTTGAAATTTATTCTTGACAATAATGGATTATGTACACGTAGATAAACTGGATTAATTGGCTCAGATACAATTAACCACCCTGGCGGCACTTGAGGACTAAATGCATATAATATATACCCTTGTTGAGCTTGATAACTTGATAACTACCATCAATTACGTCACATACTAGATTGACCGCGATCGTAGATGTTATATTAACAATACCAGGTGAGATATGGCGGCCTCCACCATGTGGATCATTATTATATTTACGAATGGTTGGTGTAGGTATTAATTTTTTCCATGAATCACATATTCTTTTAAAGTGTTCATCAATAAGATCATTAACTGATTTCTTCAGCTCCTCAGAGTTAAATCCCGGAATTACAAATGTTGGTAGCTGTTTTTCTGTGATTCCATAATATTTAAGAAACACTGTTTTAAATAAACGTTTATAACTTACACGCTGAATAGGACCGTCTTCATTAACTATGTAAGTATTAAGAAATCTATCTGCCGGTGCGTTTAATGTTTTTTCTCCGTCAACGATAGCCTTATTTAGATATTCTAAGTCTGATGCAACTTAATTCAAATGTTGTATTACTTCAATTATTTGATTTTTTAAGTCATCGTTGTAGGAAGTGCTGATGCTGGAAAATAAATTTCTTAGATCATTAAGTATACGTCCATGTTCAGATTTAATTGGTTTTGATTTTGAGTTAATTTCTTCAACATTAATTGTTGCTATTCTTGTTGTACCTTTACCCTGAACGAAATCTATAAAATGATTATAAGTTTTATAACCACGATAAGCATCCGGAATCTCAATGAACGGATTAGTTTTTCGATATTCTGGAAGTTTTATAAATTTTTCAACATCTATAACGAAATCAGATCGTTGTGGTTCTGGTGGTCCTTGATAAACTGGTTCAACTTCAGGCCATCCTAATACTGATCTAATCGAACTTTGATAAATATTTACAGAATAATCAGGGGAATTTATTTCAATCACCGCCGCTAATGTCGGTTCGTAAACAGTAATTGCTATTTTTGATTCTTTTCCTGTAATAGATTTAATTCTACGTTGAAACTCATCATTAATCTGTTCTATTTGATAACTGCCCGTTGGAATACTAACTACTTGCCAATCAGGAGTTCCATCAGGCTTATTCTTATTAGCGAATACCAGCGAATTATTTGGCTGTAGTCCACCAAATGGTTTTGATCTAATATTTGGCCAGCTATAATAAACTCGCAATTGTGCTAATGCTATTTCCTTTGCTGGAATTGATGTTGGAAAATTGACACTAAACTCAGGGTTGGTCGAACTTAATGAGATCATCGTAGTTTTTGACGGAGTTGTATTAGTGACGATCTGCTGAAGTAGCTCCCTGTCAGTCATTATTATTATTGTTATTATTACTATTTAATTATCCGATTTTTTGTCGATATCACCAAAATCATTAGCGATCACCTTAAACGCGTCATCATAGGTTTTCATCATCATTGCGAACTCCTCATCAGATATTTCACCATCGTTGACACATGAAGAAATATACGAGGATAGTTTAGAACATGCAGCTGTAACCGTGTGTAATTTAATCATATAATCGTGCAATTTGGTATTTGTACAGGTATCTATCTTTTTAGCGATAATACCGAGAATACCAGCAATAGTCGTTGATGCTGAAACAATGATGGTTACAACAGCAGGTGCTGTCATCGTCAATGTTGATAATAATAATCCTGCTCCAGCAATAACAGCAGAAACAGAGTAAACAACCACATCAATGACAACTATACGCCTTCGATATTTTTTTATTTTTATGTCATAATAATTGATAAAATCCTTTAGTTTAGTCAGACGTTTACATACCTGATTGCATCTGTAACGTTGAACGTCGATACGAGGCTGATGTTGGTTCATTATTATTTTATTAAGTGACTAATTGTGGTGTTTCAGCTACAAATTCCAAACACCACCAGTAAGACGTTGCGGTTATTGTTTGATCATCTGCTTCCAGTAAAAATATTTCTTCAGCATCTTTATTTAACACTATAGATACAACTCCAGAGAAAGCATCGGTTGAATGACGCCACGGAAATGTTGTAGTATAAATTTTAAATTTTGCAGAGCTAAAGATAGACAGTCTATAAACACCAGTAACCTCTGCGGTATATTTGATAGTGTTATTTTGCTGTGACCATGTTGTCAATCCTGATGCTACTGTATATACGATATTTTTAATTTGTCCGTGTGGAATTTTAATCAGATTAGTTTTTTGAACAATATTAGGTATTCCACTAACAATATCATTGAGTTTCATGTTAACGTCGGCTAGTTTTATGTCAACGGTTGGTTGTTCCCCAAAAAAATCTTTAATGGTTTTGTTTATATTTCTACGAAAATTTAAGAACGTTTCTACATGTCTAGAAAAAGTAGCATTGAGTGTAGTCATTTCGTCATTGATTGTTTTTAGAGGAATTTCCTTATCATCGACGTATTTCTTCGTCGCAGCATCAAAATCAGATTCTGGTATTCTGAGATTATTAATACCATTGTTATTCATATTGAGAAATGCACGCATTATACCGCCGTTGACTAATACGTACTTAGATTCTTGATCGTCGACATATTTCTTTGTTGCGGCGTCTGTATCTGCGGTTGGGTTTCCAAGGCCTATAATTTTATTTTGGTTCATGATAATGTGATCCGTGAATGAATCACCAGCTTTCTTAATATAATCGTTGACTAACGTACCGGAATCTTGTATTTTACCCTGATCAGTAAAAGTAACGATATTATTAACAACTGCATTAGGAACTCGTATGAGTACATCTGGCAGTTGTATATTACTAGTTTTTAATCGTCCTTCTTTATCCTGAAAAACAACTACTTCATTTTGATCAACACTTGTAATATTTAATAAATCATCAATATCATTTCTGAGTTGATCGAGAGTTGCGTATTTAAATAAATCAGCTTGCTGCTGAGCTTTACGACGAGAAGATCTTCCGTAAATGTCCACCATTATATTTACTAATGTCTGTTTAAATGTGACAACGTAGTATATTCATGTACAACTTTGTGAGGTGGTTCTGTTGATTTTGATACAGCATCAAGTACAGCGAGTACTTCTCGACCACATGTTGGTGGATCAGTTAATGTTTGTGTTGGTAGCGTTGAATACCATATTGGAGTACTTTGATCGCCGCTAATATACTTTAAGAATTCTTTTGGTGGAGCTAGTCCATATGAATCAAAATAAATAATTCCACGTGGATCAATTACATATCCAACCCAATGTGTGCCTGGACCAGAGTTTTTATCGAGATTAATAATACCGGTTTCCATATTGTTTGGTTTTTTTGGTAATTGATCACGCATAAAAACACCTCTGAAGTTTTTTATTTTTAATTTTTTAGCAGCATCGAGTAAATCAAAATTGGACATAGGAGATATTAGTAAACTGTCCCTGGTAATCTTAGGCCTTTTCCGTACCATGAATGTGGGGTCCCTGGTAATCTGAGACCGCGACCGTATGCTGGGCCTGATAATCTTAGACGACCCGGCTGTGGTACGTTTGGTGCTCTTAGACGTCTTCCGTGTTGTTTTGCCCGTGATCTTTTTTTTTGAGCTTTCTGCGTGCATGATTCCCTGACCCGTTGCTTTCTTTAATGCCATTCCAGCAGCGGTTCCAACGGCACCTAATGCAGCTGCTTTTACAACAGCTGGGGCTGCAGCGGTTATTAATGCTGGTATAGCAGCAAGAAGTGGAAATATACCACCCGTCTTAACGATGTCTTTAATGGCACCCGCAGAAAGATTAAGTTTTATACCTTTATTTGATTTTTTGGCTTCATTGAAATGCCTGAGCTGACGCTCGGTCAACGATAATTTATTTGAGCCGCTCATCTGTTCTTTCTTTAGCGATATTTTTATTCCACAGTTATCTTTTGATACTGATTGTAACCTTTTAATCTGACCAGGAGTCAGACTAACACTAACGTGATTATACGACATTATAATTATCATAGATGATCTAATTACGTGTTACATATTTTCTACTGGAGCATCAACTACTCGCATTCGTCCACCAGCACCTTCAAGTATCATCGATTTATCGCTGAGTATGACAGCGATTGCTCTGTAATTGGCAACAGCTCCGATATCTCTATTAACATGAGCTCGAAAATGTATATCGACTACAGATTGTCTGGTTAAATCTAAATGTTCGAGCGAAAAGTAATAAATTGGATATAAGGTTGTAAAATCCAGTTGTGATATTTGAAAACTAGTATCAATATTTTGATCACGCCCCATGAACGTCATTAGATGGTGATATGCACGTGCTACATGATTTTGATCGAAATTCAGTAATATATCCTCAGATGGTTCTTGATGTCCATTTATCCTCAACGAAACCTCGGAAACACCAAGATTGTCAAATATCATAATACTGTGATTTTGACTGTTTACTCATGCAGCATCTTGAAATGCAGTAAATATATGTCGTGGTGCAGAAACACCTTGCTGAGAAGCTATTTGCCACGTGAATAAACCATTAATATTATTCTGGATAGCATCTGTGGTCATTGTCAGCCATGACAACATTGATTTACCGCCGCTGCCCATGAAAGAGAGTAACCGATCTTCTTCAGTTATTGATGGAGTCATTACTGGCATCCATAATGAAAGTTTTGTCAGAATTACTTTACCAGCATCAACACCGGGGGGTCGCCAGATTGCATCATCGTCGGTTGCTTTTCGTACAAGTACAACTGTATGCTTAGCTCCGAAAATGACTTTTCTGACATTTCTGCAAAATCCAAAAATATGTGACAGTGGAATGGCACATGAAAATGCTCTTCTTCCACCACGCAACATTGCTCGACGTGATCTAAATCCTAAGTTGAAATCTGCATCTACATTAATAATCGTACTTTGTACATCCGCATCGGCGGTTCTAGCAAAATTTCTTGGTCGTCCTATTTCATATTGTTGATACTCTGGAGAATTAGAAGTATCTTTTACAAACATCATAGATGGACCAGCTGATCTTGAATAATCGTCGCTGTATCTTGCAAGACCAAGTATTGTCGTTGCAACGTCATCGTCTTTCTGAATTGATTCAATATTTTTTCCGTCAATCATATACATAGCGCTATCAAATAACGCCATAATACCATTATTAACAAAACCGACATTAACATTGTCTCCATATGCTACTGGTGCTGCAGGAGCTGCGTTATTTAAAATCTCACCTTCTACTTCAATAAAAGCCTCAGCGGGTAAGAAATGCCTACTTGTATCCTGAACTTGTAGTTCAATTCGTCCACGCTGATCTGGAATTCGAGCATCATAAGAATAATATTGATAATCACGCACAGACTCATCTTTGAGTACTGGTGCATCCATGTCGAATGCGGGATCAGATATGCGCTTAAACATCTTTATTATATTTATTATCGTCTAAAACGAAGACTACTTCCTGCTATCAGACTAGTGGTTATATTTTTTTCTTTTTCTGACATTGGTACATCAGCCAACTCTGCTAGTTTTTGATTAGCAACTTGATTTATTATTTTACTGACATTTGCAGGCATTACTTCAGTACTAGGTAATTTTACAGGTTGAGGTTTTCGTCGTATTAATCGTGCTAGCCTATCTTTGATCGCTGAAAACGCTTTACTAGCAACATTACCAACAGCACCAATACCTTTTTCACGAACAACATCAATAGCTTTCATTCCCAGTTGCTTTGCGATCGGTATTGCTTTTGGGGCTATCCTTCTAAATAGACCCTGAACAACATCACCTAGTCCATCTCCGTAGGTTGTTTTGTATACTGGTAATCGTGTGTTTATTACCCTGACCATGGCTGGTCCACGTTGAGTACTATGTACGATCATTTTATTATAGTAATTGTATTTAATTACGTACTCAATCATTGTAGTAGTCATCGGCAATTTCATTAATAAGAGACTGATAAACATCAACGTCCATGATACCGCCTGTAAATAATCGTCTACAGATATCGGCCGCTTCATTAATTATTTCTGGAGAATTATTACCAGCTCGTTTTCCTGCGATGAGGATTTCTAATCGATCAACATCAGCAAGGACGTTATTAGGACACGGAGTAACGAAACCACTTCCATGAGTAGTAAATCCACTTCCACTTACGTTTCCAGAAGAGGTGTCTGACGGCCAATATTCTTCTTCCTCCTCTTCCTTTTTGCTTGGTGTTTGTGATTTTGGAGATTGTTGTTGTGGTGGTAGTGGTGGTAATATTTGTGGCAATTGTTGTTGTGGTGGTGGTGATGATACTTGTTGTGGTAGTGGTGGTAGCACTGGTGATCGTGGTAATTTAAATCGTGGTTGTTTTTGTAGTTTTGGAGATTGTGGCAATTGTTTAACTTTTTCTTTTATATATTTATGTACAGCATCATCAAATTCATTAAAATCTTTAATATCTTCATTAGATCTAATTTCTGGAGTACCAGTATATATGCGATACACATCCTTGATCCAATTGGCAGAGTTCAGAGATTTAACATGTTCTGGTTTTACATATTTTTGTCTTTCATAATATCAAAATGCGGCAATATCAAGTAATTGGTCTCCGTCCTTGATAGCAGCAATACCTTCAGGTGTAAATTTATCTATTATCTTAATTCTGGTTTTTGGTTGTTGTGGTTGTGGTTGTGGTTGTGGTTGAGCCGCTTGAATACGACCAGCAATATCAGCAGGTAATGTTTCAAGAGCTTGTTGTGTTGCCTCAGTTGCTGTAACAATTTTCTTTGTTGGTTCGACAATCGGTTTAAATAATTGTTTTGTATCCTCTTCAAATTCAACATGAGATTCCTGACGTTCTTGTAATTGTCGTTTAACAGAATCACGAACAGGTAAATATTTTCTAATTGCCTCTAATCGCTCTCGAGCTAATCTAGCGGAATGTGGTTCGCCTATAACGACCATTATCAATAATATTTATACTGGCTGTTTAATTTATAGCAGCAGGCAGGGTGAACGACAAAAATTGAGTGACCCAGTAAGTAAACTAAACGCATTATAAAAATAAAAAAACAAAAAAGTCAAAAATAAAATAACAACAATGAGCTAACTAAAACGATTTATTATCCGTTCTTTCAAACTATATGGTAATAATAAAAGTTAGGAGGTTCGGTTTAGCGTTATTGACCTTATTTTTCAGCCCCTGTAGGAACCTTTATTTTTGTAAAATAAGGTCAGGAAAAAAGTTGTAGGGTTCACCCTGCCTGCTGCTGCCTTACTTAATAACATAGTGCCGTTTTACGGCTTTCCCTCTTCCAATGTTGCAGTTGGATTATCAGCCAATCCGCTTTGAAATAATTCGTTTTCCCAGCATTTTATGTAACAATAACGAAGATACAAAGTTTTCAGATAGATAGAGTCATTCGTTAAAAAAATAAAACAGCAAGATCTGTATAATTTTCTGAGTGCCTTCCCATAAACCGGTAAGACTGAAAAACGGCTCTGTGTTGCGTCATCACTAGGTAAAGGTCGCAATACAACACATAATTTCAGACCAGACAATGTAACCTAAGACTTGATACTTTGTGTACGTCCTTGATAGTAAAAGCACTAAGACACCAATAGGCCAGTACCCTTTTCTCATTTCTGTAGCCAATATCATCGTCCCTAACATACGAAAATAAAATTTATAAATACCATGACCAAACTCCATACGAAAGGATACTAAATTCATCATCTTTCTTTCTTTCCAAACAGTTTGCACCAGTCTTATGCATATATGTATTAAATTCGTTCTTTAAGATCACACATTAAAACTGGAATATGGTTACAAGATTACGAACAGTTTGCAAATTTCAATATCATAACGGAGTAAAATATACGTGTTTTAGTTTATTTACAACTTCCTCATGGGCGCTAGCCGAATAAGCCATTTTTAAAGCCGCACCCTATAATGTAAATATGCAGATAGAACTATCTCGCGGACCGCAGGTTGCTCATGCCTGATCTAATGGAAATATAACGGCGTTTTGCTTTATTTAAAAGTTAATATGATTCGTTGGTATTTCCTCGGATGAATAATATAGTTTCTATCCAAGTCTTTCTATTGCAAATATACTAAATCTGTCGGTGTACAAAAATTTGATTTCCATCGTTACGCTCAAAATTAGATAACGTCTATGATATCTAATAGCTTCAAGGTAAAGTAAACAACATTTCATATAATGATTTAATTTAAAATGGACATTTAGTTCCTTTAATTGTGATTTGCTTGCGACCCACAGACTAACAAAATTGACTACGAGTGGGGGGGGGGTATTTTATTTTATTTTTTTGCCTGTCTGTTTCGCTGCTTACAGCCGGAGCAAAGCTGCTTCGAATGTTGCTGTTTGTCATGAATAATGCAGCATGTGAGTCAGAAATTATGATGTAACCGAAAAAGTTAATTTTTATAATTTTAGCTTGCGGATATAACGATAATTTGATGTTTAATGCAGTATTATCCACTCCTTGATAAGTGGGGTAATTTATGAACAGCAATCTCAAAACTCACCAATTCGTCCACAGGTTGGTTGATGCAGCTTGATTATTTAAAACTAAATCAGATTAAAATAAGTTTCATATAAATTGAGTTAGATAACATAACATTTGAAACTCGAATATTCTTATTTTAACTTACACCTACTTTCTTCTAGCACTGTTGTAGGCCTTAAAACTGGTTATCTGTGATTTTGCAAGTGGAGCAAATTAACCCTACTAGAAAAATAAAGCAAATATGTAAACAAATAAATCAAATCAAATCAAATAAATACAATCGACTGATAGCACTAATACAAAACTACATCGGATCTTAGATTAATAAAATAAACCACCGCAGGTTTCTTTGTTATACTTTGTCTTATCCATACTTACATTATTGTTTAATGGTTATTATTGTAAACTCTGGATAAACTCTTTGGCCCCTTCCTGATTTCAAGTCATATCTGTTTGCACTCTGCATGCTGTACACTGTTGGAACGACCAGGAAATCATAATGACTGTCCATGTACTTTGAACTTCTTAGCTCTCAGATTAGTTTCCAATTCAGATACTTGCAACATTACCGTGACCCATCTGAGGACAATGTTTAACTAGTGTTCAACGTTTCTTCTGCCCAACAAATCGCCCGAAAAGAACACATGCGAAGCGGAGGGTACTTAACATAAACACCAATAGCAAATCGTTCTGTCGACGCAAAATCGGGAAAAAATATTTACACTGATAGAAATGTCACTTTAGAACATACCATTGAAAAATTCTTTGAACATATTTTCAGACCAAATAAAGCGCTTTTTTAATTAATTCATGCTCTTAATTGGATACAAATTTGAAGGCGGCATAATAAGTTAAACTATATATGCTTCAACATAATATGGCAGGTATAGTCCCAAAGAATAACATTGATAACCATCGTCCCAAACTCAACTATTTCCATTTGTAAATTATTTCACGAGTTAGGTATATCCAGTATTTTCTTGCCGCAGACACCAAGCCAAGTGGGCTTAAGTGTACACCAAAATTACCTCCACATATACATGTAAACTTTGTGATTTCTGAGGTTTTCGCGCGATCGATATGCCTTGGAGATGCAGTCAAGCAACAATGACTAGAACGGCAGCAAACTAAAGATCTTGCTGCGGGGTTCGGGCAAATATTTGATACACTTATCAAACCAACAAAAGCGATAGCTGCTGAAACCTTGGCAACACAAGAAACTCTTGCCACGCTGCCAGCAGATATAATAAAACTTAAGGAAACCACTACTCAACAATTTCCAAGGCAGATCAATGAAGGTCATTGTGCAGTTGATCAAACTCTTCATGAAATTAGGAATATCGCAGATATTATTGGGAAACAGTCTAAACCAAAATTGTAAACCAAGTGTTTTAACCAGGCAGGTTATATACAGGTTAAGGGAGATCCATTTGCAGTTGCTGAGGTTCCAGAAAATAAATGGATCCCTATGGAATATCGTGAATCACAGGTCATTGCCGAAATCGATAAAACTACAAAGATGATTATAAAGATTTTATCAGCAAAGCCAGAACGCACTGGGTGAACAATCATTATTACCACCAGAAAAACAACGAGTTTCTCGACAAAAGAGGAAACCATCACCAAACACAGGCAGCGGATTGGTGCGAAGCATGCCATCATGTCCTAATCAAGTGCGGATCAAGCAAACTCACGCTGACCGCCACCAAATATCTCACTTCAACGAACCTAAAACACAAACACTGGAGTCAAGCTAACGTTGTCGGCCTCGGCGATAGCAACGGTGTAATATTACCTGTTTGGCTGCATCTTTAGCATTAATTTCTGCTTCAGCACCCACAGTAGTAAAGGCTACTGTGTTGGATGCGGTTTGAACTGCAGCTGGAATGGCACTATAAAAGGCAACTGGAGGACGTCTGGCAAGAATTGGATGCGGACTATGATTAATTCCAAAACACCTACAAATGTGATGCGACCGCTGACTGGTACGGGTTTAAATCGACTTGCAAGCAAATTGCCAATCTCCAACTAATGGTCTAATCGCGGAAGCAACTCAAGGAAAAATAAATAAACTTCAGCGTGATTTTCATGCAAGACCAATTATCTAATCGACCAAACCGCACTGAAACAGGAATAATTAATCATGATCGACAAAACCGTGCCGGCACACACACAGGGTCACATACACGACTGACCGACGCAACATAGTTTATTCTGATTCGGACGGGTTGACACCGCCAAAGGAATTAATCGATTACATCAGCGCATATCTCTCAGCGTTAAAATCTCGTTTACAACGCTGCCCACTCAAATGTTCAAGGATCCATAAATATGTCGCCGTGGAGCACCTACGGTGCTTCATGCTATTAGCAAGTGGGCCGCTACCGCCTTATCGTGCGGTTCACAAATGCCAGTATTTGATAAACGTGGTAGTACAGGCGACAAAAACCCCTCAATCAGATATTGATTGGTCTAAATGTTCTAACAAAGACGACCTCGCTGAGCTTATGAACCTCGCCTGGGATGGACCCGATGAAGTTGTATTTCAGAATTGATTTGGACAGTTTAAAACAAGTAATATATGGTGGACCGATTTCGTTACCAGAATATCTGGATGAGCTGATGGTCATCTTCCCGTTATCAAAGAAGTAGGTAAGCTTGGAGACGCAAGCAATCCGTGAATGAAACCACAGCAGCAAAGCAAATTAGCATACCAACACCGTTGGCAAAATGACCTGCAACCTCAACATGAACAGCAACAGAATGGTTTTAGTACGAGAACCAAGCATTGGCGGTGACACAGCAACAAACCAATACGCGGCCACGTTTAATCTTGTTCGAAGACATTTTCAGGAACTCAACAGGGGCGATGAATAATGTCGGAAAACCCATAGTAGTCAACACGACGCCGCTTGCCATTATCCACAAGCAACTTGATTATCCCATCGGTGATAAAAAATTCAATTACGGTGGTATAATTCGACGTCGACGCGATCAACACCCGGTTGGGTGTCCGAGATTGCAGGTCGTTCTCGGACGTGACAACGACGTTACAACAAGACCTTAATCAGGCACAATCAGCGCTCACCGACATTACCATGTGAATCCCTGACGTCGCCAATAAAATACAAGACATGAGCAACACGCCAATCTGGATCGGCAACGTGGATCAGGAGCTATAGCACCACCAACCCAACGCCCAGACGGTACCGGCCGTTATGTTGTGCCTGATATTACTTAGAAGATCATAATCATTCTCGTTTGTCACGTACTTGATGGTAACTAACTATCGGAAGGTAAACAAGCAGAAGAAAAATATATCTTGTACAGTTTTCCCCCAATGTATCTCCCGGCGATCTTACTGTGTCTGTACTGGCCAGTGTATATGCGCGATCGCAACCTTAACTGTTGCGGTTCAGATTCTGAATGACTGACCAGCACGGAGATCTGCTTGACTTGCGTAGAAAAACGTTAACAGTGAGTTTGTATATCCAAGATCGCACTTATACTATGAATCCGCTAGCGGATTAAAGCACTCATGCAGTAAACCGTCTCACAGTCATCATAAGGTATTCAAACAATCATCAAGAAAAGAATACTTGGCGTCTTTCTATGCATGCGATGTCTGAGCGAGAAGTGCGGACATAGTAGAGTAGATGTTTGGGCTCAGACGAGAGTACTGAAACAAGCAAAAGGCAAGTCTTTTCTGTTTTTCTATAGTTTGTCATAAGTCAGCAGCCACCCGAATGAGAAAAGTGCACGTCATTTAGAGAAACATGAGAGAGAGATTATGAAATGTGTAGTGTATCTTATTCATATTTTTTTTAAATTATGACATAGACACACTTATGTTCTCCAGTATCAAAATTAAAAACCATATTTCTTAAAACACATCACAACAAAAACCATTTCAATTTCTTGCCTCTTTAAATTCTTTTTACATTGTCAGCATCGTTTATTCATTGGTGAGTTCGATATTTGCATACAGCCGGTACTGATGGTGTCTAATATATTTGTTCTTTATATGCCGATGAACATATACTCAGAGTCCGATTTTTCTTCTCGTACGAAAATAAACGTGTTCAAACAGACATACTTTGAATCGGACGTTAAGCTTGCGCAATTGTCCATTTCACGGAAAGCTAAGGGTGCCATAATAAAATTACTTAAACATATTATTCAAACATCTATAAAAACCAACGCCTATGGTAT
>JAECUM010015990.1:0-23818 GCA_016617855.1 Megalonaias nervosa | reverse complement strand
GTGTGTGTGTGTGTGTGTGTGTGTGTGTGCACACGCACAGACACATGTACGCACACACCTGCATGCATTTTACATGGGTATGATACAAACATAAGAATATAATTCGTGTTAACATTAACACATAACACACAAAATGTACCAACATGTGTTTATGCAAGTACATGCGTAGTGGTATCATCGTGTCATTATATATAAAATATGAAATATAGTAATGCATATATTAAATAACTAAATGGAGATAAGAGAAAAGTACGAGCGAAAGTAAGAACAAATGATAATAGCAATAACAATAATAATAACATGCAATTTTATGTCATGTAAGTAGTATTCAATGTTATTATTACGCTCAATAGGTGCTCTGCGGACATAATTTCACAGATTTCTAACCTCGGAAATTTTCTGTAATTGTGTAATTTAATAAATTTCAACATATTCAGGACCTTCCAAAATAAAATTTATTTATATACTTTTTTGCGGCTAAAAGCATTGGACTATCGTACAACCTGTCACGTATCTTCAAGGACATGGCAAAAATGTTGGTCCTTTCATCAGTGTTGTACTATCTGGTCTATTCCATACTTTTGATTCAATACGTAAAGTATGAGGAGACATCATTTTTGAAAGGGATTTTCTGAATTTTATCACTGTTAATATGCCACAGAACTCCTTATCCTAGCACTTAAAGATTCTCCAGTTTTGAATAAACTGGTTAGCTTTACTTTGTGAGACTGCATGTAAGAAAACCTTCATGTTCCCAACAGCTTGATTTACCCACAATTCCCTTGGACCAAGACTATATAATAATCCCCAGACTAACTATGAACAATTTTTCTTTCCAGAACGGGCTTTCTATGTCAGTAAACATTAGGCTATAGATGACAGTTAGGTCATATATGATATCTATTTTCTGTTGTAAGAAGGCATACGTGTACTCCTGTATTTCAGGATGCGGTAATATCTACTGAACTGCATGGGTGTCCTCCTAGTTCTCCAAATAAAAAATAAAAATCATTAAATTAGATTGTTGAATTCCGATAAGAATTTATACTAGCAACCCTCCAACAGTATTTCCTTCAATAAATACCCATACTTGTGAAACATAATGATCATAAACAGTTGTCATACGTACGCCAGCACACTGAACACCTCTTTTAATAAATTCTTCTTCTCTGTAATTTGTCAACACTGAAAATAAAATAGGCCTGAAGCACTCTCTTTGACGCACGCCGGTTACACAAATTCCTTAGACAAGGTAACATTGAATTTCACTCTGGTTTTAGACATTTTAATATCCTGTATTTACAATATTAAATACTTAACCCTTATTTATAACTTAAGTACTCTATACCATAAAATATCCTTGCAGTAAAAACAACTCTGAATCAAAATTACTTGAAGGATAAACTACTTTTTACCTGAATTAATATTATGAGCTATCAATCAGTGTAATGTAAAAATTTTATCAGTTGTTGTCATATTTTTCATAAAATCTGCCTGAATTTCGACAAATACTTGATGACCTTCCGCCCAATTAACGAGTATATTATGTAAAATCATGGCAATTCATCCATGGCATGGAAATTGTGTACGTTATTTAAATAACATTTCTTATAAATAAGTATAACAATATCCTCCAGTCAAATGTCTGGGAAGCATCCAGTATCGAAAATGACGTTAAATTATTCAGCAGATGCGTCTCGCACATCCTTGCTATATAATCCAAATTTATTAAATAGATTATCAGGGTCGCTGCTGTTACTTTTTGATTACATTTCCAATGCTCTTGTCGAAATAACAGTATGTACTTCATCAAACAAATATTTAATTCACGCTTTACAGAATCTATTTTTTTTTTTTTTTTTTTTTAAATTTTTTTTTTAATTTTTTTTTTCATCATTTGCACTAAAATGGATAATCAGGCATACCGACACACTCAGAGAAAAGCTTTAGTTTAGTTGATTGGTATAAGAGGTATTCGTTTATTAACACATCCCCTTAAAATAGTTTAATATTCCTTTTACATTCTGTTTAGGAGCTTCTAATAGCTTTTTAGTTAAGACATCTATCAATTTTCCCCGATATGTTTTGATACGTACATTATAGGATAAATGCATCGCGATAAAACGTTTTCCATTTTAATCTGATTCTGTTTGGACTGTTCAGTGGAAATAGAAGTGCTCATTATTTGGACTTAAAGATTATTCTCGAACGGTTGTGAATTATTCCAAGGAGTTCTGGACGACGACATCTTGACAATATCACGATTTTTAGCGGACCAGTACATTTCCGGTGTTGACATTTATTCGGAACTTTTCAGTCTCTTGGACTTTCACAGAACTTTATCAGGATTATTTGGGATTCGCTTCGTAATACTGTATGTTCTTCTCACATTTTCATTTATAACTTTGATAATTAAATTATTTTAGTTTAACAAAAGTTGATGGTTTTGCTTCTTTCTGTTACTTTGTTTATAACCATAGAGTCGAAACAAAACTTGGGGGCTGGTCAGGGATACGAATTTGAGAAATATTCAAGAGAAATTGAAATTGTTTTGAAATTTGAAATGAAATTGCAAATACAAAAGAACAAAGAGACAAGCAAATGAAATTGCAAATACAGATAGAAGAAAGAGTAATGGAAATGGAATTAAAATTAAAAGAATCAGAACTGGCAAGCAGAAATCTCTCCACTCATGAAATCTCAACTTTTGATGATACAAAAATATTAGATTAGTACCCCCTTTTAAAGACAAATATGTAGATCAATATTTTTCAAATTAAAAAAAATGGAGTTCTGGAAAAGGTCTAATATTTGAAACATTCTTTCCAGATCTTGAAAATGTTTAGAAAAATTGAAAAAGGACTAAAAAGTCGTAACATTTCATTATTATAACCATCTTAGTCGGAAACAGGTAACGTGACTGCTCATTTGCATTTGGGAGGAGTTTTGGTACGTGGATTTGGAGCTGTTCGAGTGGTCTGGAAATTGTTATTTTTTGTCTGGAAATTGTTATTTTTTGTTCTGGAAATTGTTATTTGTTGGAAATGGAATCTTTGTTTCAATTTGTAGCAGGAACCCTGAATTATACATCATTTGCCATGTCTAAATATTTACTATTTCCAAACTGTTTGTTCTAACATAATTTCCTAAAGGCCGTTTTTGAAAAATCCTTTCACTGTCACCTACATATATTAGCACATAGACCTGCTACAGAAATAGAGTTGCACCAATAAATGTAAAGATTAATTGCTGCTGTAAATCACTCTGTAAAATTAGTTATATTTTGGACGTATACATTTCAGTGTTAAGTCATCGTTGATTTTCTGTGGGAGAGGCAAGTTTGTTGTCTTGTCTTAGTCTCTCAATGACTAGATCTGGTTCAGATTTCAATTGTTTGGGGATGAAAGCCAAAGTGGGTCAGGTGATTGAAGCCAGTAAGAGTGTGTCTTTGTTTGTGAAGTAGGAAGATATAATCTCTTTCAAAAATACAATTAAGGCAGGTACAAACTACAAAGCTAAGAACTTTTCAACCTGGTGACATAGGTCTGTCTCTCTTGCAATACTTCGAAATCTTCTTCATGTTAGATAGTATGGTCCTTATAAAGGTAAAAAGAAAATGATTTAAATTATATCAACACTCCTGGGAGGCAAAAACGGAAATAACTCCGTCACCAGTCATTAAGTATGTTAAAAGAGTATTTTGATCGAGATAACTCTGTAAATAATTCGGTAAATTTAGTTGTTCCTGTCCCACACAGTGACAATTTAAGTAATGACGTACAACCGGATTGTAGTGACTTTGGTTCAAACAGTTTTCACAATTCTGCAATATTAAACAATCTTGATAATAAACTTTCACATCTACAGCCACGGTAAAAGAATGGGTTAAAGCAGCTAATTTGTGAATATGAGCACTTCAAAAAAAACTCTACCATGATAATAACATTGTAACTTCGAAGCTTGTAAAACTGCACCCTTACAGAATTAATCCTCTCAAGCAGGGATGTTTGGAAAAGGAGACTGAATATTTGTTGGAGAATGACTTTATTGAACCAAGCAAAAGTAATTGGAGTTCGCCATGTATTCTTGTGCCGAAAGCAGATAATTCCTTCCGTATGTGCACTGACTACAGAAAAGTGAACAGTGTCACCAGACTCATTTTCAGTACCAAGAATTGATGACTGTATTGACAGAATCGGATTTGCAAAATATGTCACCAAGTTTGACCAGTTAAAAGGATTCTGGCAGATTCCATTTAATGACAGAGCAAAAGAAATTTCGGCCTTTGCAGTTCCAGAAGGACCCTACTAAGACAAAATGATGCCATCTGGTATGAAAAATTATCCCTCTACATTCAAGCGCTTAATGAATATGATAACGTCTGGTATCGATGGCTGTGATTCATGCACAGACGTCGTAATTATTTACAGCGATTCCTGGAAGGATTACCCGGAAACTATCTTGAAATTCTTCGTTCGCTTGAGTGACAATCAATTAAGTAAAGTGAGTTTTGCCGAACTTGTGTCACATTTTTAGGACATAGTGTGGGATATAGTCAAATTAAACCTGTAAAAGCTAAAGTTAAAGCTATCTCTGAATTCTCTGTGCCAATCAGTAAAAGGCAACTGATGCGATTTTATGGTATAGCTGGATATTATCGGAAATTTTGCTCCAAGTTTTCGTTAGTTACTGAGCCCCTGACCAATTTATTAAGAAGACCAAGTTTTATTGGTCTGACAAATATCAGAAGGCGCTCGGTAAATTAAAGGCCATACTTAAAAGTGCACCAGTTCTTTCTACTCCATATTTCAGTCAACCATTTAACCATTTAAGATGTCTGTTGATGCAAGTGATGCAGGGGTTGGTGTCGTATTAACACAGGAAGATAGACATGACGTGGATCATCTTGCGTACGATTTCTCTAAAAAAAAATTTATATAAGCAGGAGATAAATTATTCCACTATCAAGAAGGAGTGTTTGGCTTTAATTTTGGCCGCACAACACTTTAAAGTTTATAAAGTCTGTTTCTTCTCCGACTATAGTTTTCAGTGACCATAACCCCCTTACTTTCATCAACAAAATGAAAACTACAAATCAAAGATTGTTGAGATGAGTTTGTTGTTGCAAGAATACAACATCGACAGTCGGCACATCAAGGGAAAAAAATTTAATCGCAGATACACTTTCACGTGTATAGGAGTTTTATATATTTTTGGTATACATTTTGGTACATTCATTATACATCTTCCTGTGTAATTTCATTATTATTATCATTTGTGTGTTTAATTAATATGGAAAAATAAAGCTTTATTGCATAAATCTTTCCTTCCCTTATGAGGGAGGCAGCCATCTTAAAAATATTGTTATCGCTATTTCTTCTCAATGGAAGGTCATATCAACATGGGGAGTTTAATTTAATACTTCGTATGATATCTAAGAATAACATTGATATCAATCTGACATTCAATATGATCACCAGGGCAGCCATCTTAAAAAAAGTATCACAATTCTACTAAAACGGTTATATTGACGTGGGGTTTTCACCAAAGGATTTCTTATGTTGCCCAGTTGGTCTTAAATGAAAATTGTGCCGATCTGACGTCCAATATGGCCGCCACAGCAGCCATCTTAAAAATCTTGTTGTTGCTACTTCTTAACGTAAAATCACTTCTTGAAAATTTTGTTAACTGTAAACGTAGTCAAACAGATAGCTATATCAACACGGGGTTTTCATCAATAGACTTCTTATGATACGAGTTGGTCCTAAATACAGTTGTGCTAGTTACACATCTAACATGGATGCCATGATGACTGTCTTAAATATCTTGTTGTCACTATCTCCTGAATGAATGAACATTATGACATAGGGTTTTCAATGAAAGCTTTCTAGTTATGTCTACTTTATCCTAAATGAAAATGGTACCAAGCTGACATCCCATTTTGATAATCTTGGTGAATAATTTCAGAGATGATTTAAACACTCAACAGCTAAAAGGAAGAAATAATTTTATACAGAATTCCCGGAAATTCTTTTCGTCCAGTAGAGCGTCAGTCTCTTCGAGAGACTTTTGTTATCAATTATAACAGAAGAGAGATATATTTAATTTGGATTAATTCCGTGAATGGGAAACAATGATAATTCTACTAGCGTTCTCATTAGGTACTTTTCTAAAGCACCAGTGGTGTTCTTGTTAACATTGGAATAGTCCTTTGCTACATGATACTCGACGTGTGTTATAGATCTGCACGGATAAAATAATAAACAGACTATTTTTGCATGAACACAAGTACCGTGTGTGACATGTTAAACGACTCCATTCAACTCATGAACTATTGTTCCCTAATGGAGAATTTTGACATGGTCTGTTTACAATTGTATTTACTATTAATATATCATCTCAATGGATCTATGTTGACCGATAGCCGATCATCCGATGACAGTCAGTGTTCTTAAGCTCGAGGTCACTGTGCGGCCAGTGTCATTGTCCCTTTCTGAAAAGAGAACTCTCAATAGCTAACACGGATATTTCACTTAAATGAATTTAGTTTTGTAAACTTGTCACACGCATGTCTAAGTTGGGAAAACACAAAAGTGGAGAAATATGGGTGAATTCCACTGTACAAGCCCTGCCAATACACTGAGGAACAATGAGGATCACTAGGGTAAACAAAAAGCGATTTTGTTACTTTAGAAAGCACTTGTCCGTCGACGGGATCATAATTCTGATAAACCTGCTGTTGTTGTACCGGTGTGAAGAAAGGAAGAAGCAACTGACATAGTTCGAGTACTCTCCCCCAACCGGTTTTATAGATGACTTGACCCAGGATAAAGTGTACGGTCATGGGTAAATATATATATACTACCATACCATATATATACTTAACTTATACTTATATATATAACAACAACTTATATATATATATATATATATATATATATATATATATATATATATATAATATCTTTTTAGTGTGGATTTCGCAAAAGTACGAATGTTATGATTTTAAAGTCATAACCTTGTTATATGTTCGTTATTCATTCCGTCATTTTTTCTTTTCTTTCCTTTACAGTTTGGATAAATCGTCATGTAACCTAAATGTAAGGCCAATACTTATGTTACTGTACAAAAACAAAAAAAAAAAATGTGACATTGCCCAGGTGAAAAGGGGAAAAAAAACATTTATATATATTTAAGATTAAAGAGTCAAATGTTATACTAAGAGATGAAGCTCAGACAGTTTTCTAAAGAAAAGAAAAGAAACAAAAGGAGCAGCCCGAAAATATGGTTAAATGCATGGTACAGTCACAATAAGGAGAATGAAACGAACACGGCTATATATATATTCAGTTTTCTGTCAAGGAAGGATCCACGGGCAGTCCAAACAAGATGACAACATATTAAAGAAGAATCGTTACTAGTATTCGCAATGGTAAAATTACAACATCACTAAAGAAGTCAAGAGAAACAACTTAAATTATGGCATCAATAATTTTCATATTATTTTTATGTAGCTGATCCCTCTAGCTTGACAGTTTTGGGGTTTTATTTCTTAAATTTAATACTTAAACCATTTTGGAAATAAAATGAAGCAATAGATCCTGGAGTTCAAAGAAAAAGCTCGTTTTAACAAAGAATATCTCGATCATTTAAACTACTTTTGCATAATCCTTATATCATCAATATCATCAATAATTCACACACACACACACACACAAAGATATATATATATATATATATATATATATATATAACTCTATATATATATATATATATATATATATATATATATATATATATATATATATATATATATATATAGGCATAGTATGTACGCTGCATCAATGATATACCACGAGATGTATAAATTTTTCCCTAAAAGGAAACGAAGCTTGCTGAGTTTCCTTTTAACGAAAAATTTATACAACGAGTGTTATATCATTGATACAGCGTACATACTGTACATATATTTTATTTATATCACATACAAATACATATATTTGCCCTTTGAACGGGTTTCAGATTTACTACAAGCAGCTGTGTATTGACCTAGTGAATGAACTCCTCACATCCCCGAGTGTGTCCGCTACAAAATATAGTTCTATGCCTTTTGTGGCTATTTACAATCACATTTGTATATTGATAAGTTGATTGTTTTCTTTTCTTGGCTTCTATTTTTCTCCACATTGATTAAATCAATATAATACACACTTATGATTTAAACATGAAAAATGGTTTTAATGATAAAAGTAGAGCACTATCAACACTTGGTTAGCTACGCCTTTCACATGAACGCTATGCCATCAGCCTTCCGGCTCATGGAAATTAATGTGGAATAGAAACTAAGCAAATGACTAACCAACAAGAGGTAATTAAAATATTTTAATATATTTACAGTTGATCTAAGTCATTATTCTGCTTTAGCCACAGATCAACCGACCATAAACTCTCTCTCTCTCTCTCTCTCTCTCTCTCTCTCTCTCTCTCTCTCTCTCTCTCTCTCTCTCTCTCTGGTCGGTTTGACTTTAAAACTCTGTCTCTCTCCCTGTCTCTGTCTCTCTCTCTTTGGTCGGTTTGACTTTAAAACTCTCTCTCTCTCTCTCTCTCTCTCTCTCTCTCTCTCTCTCTCTCTCTCTCTCTCTCATCCTTTGGTCGGTTTGACTTAAGTTTCACCATCATTCATAAGTCCAGAGATGTCATGGGATGACACAAACGAAAATCCTCTACGTTCGCCATTTCATAGATTTTAGCCCGTATCCTGCTACGATGGTCAAGAGAGAGAGAGAGAGAGAGAGAGAGAGAGGCCTTTGGACATTTTCATATTTAAATAATAATAATCGATTTTTTAGAACATTATAGTATGTTTAAGAAAAAACTACAAAACATAACAATAAATACATCACAGTATGTGTACCACGTAACCGAGGAATTTACTGGTTTGCAACTTTGTATCATTGATAAACACTGTAGATAAAACCCAAGGAAAGTGCACACGTATCGTTACGACGAACCATATTCTTGTAGGTTACTTGGTGTAATTTCTATTTCAAGGTTTTAATCCAGCCCAAATTCCGTTTCTCTCTCACTCCACATTTCTGCGCAGTTTGTCCGTTATGCATGAGAGGGGAGGGGAGAACAGAAAACAGAAAGAATTGTGATGAAAATGTGTACCATATTAATTCATTTAGAAAACGGGATTATTAATACTTTTCATCGTTATTTTCATACGTCACTAGTGACTAATTTGTGGAAATTGATCATTGATCTAGAATCAACTGCAGACGCTCGCGAGAATGTTTATATATGCGTATTATTGCGCCATGGGCGGATCACAGTTTGATATACCAATAGTATTGGTATATCAAATTGCTTTATACCAACACTTTAAATGCATGTTATTTGTTAATGTATGTGGCATATATATATATATATATATATATATATATATATATATATATATATATATATATATATATATATATGTGTGTGTGTGTGTGTGTGTGTGTGTGTGTGTGTGTGTGTGTGTGTGTGTACGAGGAGACTATTAAATATGTTTTTGAAAACTTTGCCTGACCGCATTGTTTTATTTCTCGCTAATAAAACGTGTTTAAGTAAAAATGTAAGGCGCATGCGGATTCATTGCCTAGTTTACTAGAACATAAATCTCTAGATAAAACCAATAACAAATTTTCTACAGAGATCACGGAGGCAGTTTATCACCGAGAAAGGAGACCTGTCATTTTACATTGTATCAGTGACAGAGACTGAGTTCTCATATTGTATTGAAAATATACCAGAAACCTACTGGAATGTAAACATCACATCTTTATTACTCTCGAAACCCAGTTCTTTCATTTCGCAGACGTATTCAATTTACATTATTAAAGTATATTTTATCAATGTTTATGTAATGCATGCTTCTTCATATTACTAAAAGTCATTAGGTCTGAAAGAAAGAAAGTCAATTTATTATTTACCAAGCCTAAGCAGCTTGCGTATATGCATACACCTTTTTCCTTGAAATATATAAACAGCGTATCTCGCAGTCATTCTGTATATACACATGAGAACTGACGAGTTCAAGATTGCTTGTTGTAGTAAGAACATTCCCTCTACAGGTTTAATTAATACAACACATTTCATGTCAGTTTAATTTGAAGATATGGGCGTGTTATTTAAATGCACAGTGTCGAATAATGATCATACTGGTTATTCACAAGGTCTAGGTTATTAAAGCCCCATTGCCGCTGTTAGGTGCAAAAATTAAATTACATATGCCAAATCATCTTAATAATATTGAATCATGAAAGATATTGGTCCTAAACTTCGTTGAGTTGCATTAAAATCAGATGATATCGACGTTTCGTCACATTATAAACAGCAGCAGGGAGGGTGAACAGAGTTTAATTGGAATACCCTGGAATTGCAAAAATAAAGCTTCCTGCGGAAAACTACGAAATATATAAAATTACGCTAATAAACTCCAACCAACCCCTCTAGCTTTTCGATAATTTTCCTGATTTTACTAGCAAATCTTTGTTGCTGACATTTGGAATTTATTTCCCTTTTTCTTTGTGTGCAATTTTCGTAGCTTATCATTTACTCGTCGGGTACTCATCTCGAGAATTAATCATCCTCCCTGCTGCTGTGTGTATTTGACTTAATTAAATTATTATTGCTATTATAATGGAATCTCACACATCTAAACTAGCTCGACAGCGACTAGAAGCAATTAAGAAATGTCTCCCCGTCTGTGATTCTGTCAAACAAAACTTACAAGCGCGTCAGGAATCTGGAGTGCAATTTGCAGAGGATACAGCAGAATTATTTAAACCGGTTACTAAAGCTACCGAAGGGGTTAGGGAAGCTACCGAAAAAGTTAAAAACTCTACCAAGGGTCTTCTCCCCACGTTGCAGCAAACCGTGGCAGCAACCGAAAGAACAGAAAGAATTTTAAGGGATCTTCCAGGTTAAATAGCTGATATTCAATCACAAAAAAACACTTAGGGATATTGGCCAGTTTTATTCTGAAGACCCACAACCTGAAGTTCAACCTCCTCATCCAAAAGAAACCAAAAGTAAGACAACCAACAATAGAAAAATTTCGCAATGACGCGGTTGCACTTATCACGAAAAATATAAATAATGTGATTGATGTTGCACTAGATTTTGATAGAAAAAATGATTATTTACAACCTAATATAACAACAGCAAAAAAAAAGACTGGATTAAAACGATATTTAAGATTTATGTTAACGTACCAGCAAATACTCAAGTTGCTAATGATCATCCTGATTTCATATTATTTAATCAGTCAATCCGCGCAGAAGACATTCAACGCAGAAAGAATCAGATCACATAGAACAAATTTTAAATGTAGAAGAATAAAAAGTACCACCAGAAACAAGTAAAAAAAAATCAATGAAGAAGAAATCAGGGAAGAAGAAAAAACAACCTCCTCCCACTTCTTCTTCGGAACCACAATATTACATGCCATCTGACATCGAAGAAGATGACAATTCTCTCCCCGGTGCTACTGGAAGTGGTTTTGCTACGGGCACCAGAGGAAGTGGTCTTGTTACTTGTCTCAATAACGTTCTTGCCGATGTGGAACGATTAGAAATTCTGATTGCCGGAAAACGAACTGGTAATAATTCCCCAGAAATAATTAATGAAGCAGCTGCTATTTGTCAACGATTATTTACATTCGGTGTCATGGCTATTAATGTTTATCGAGTCCTCATCGATGAAATCGCCAATGATTATCACAGTGATTAAAGGTATACAATTAGATCAGTAACAAGAAAATAAGATGATTATACATAATGCTCACCGTGGACCGACCATGGTCAGGGTGATAAATTCGTGATTACCCACATATAAAGCGTATTACGGGGATGGATTCGGTGATGTTGTTCAAGGTCTATTTAGCAGGATAGCCCCAAAAGCAGTACCATTTGCAAAGCTGGGGATGAAAGCTATTGATGTTGTTCGTGATAAAGTAATCGGTACTGCTGGTGATGTTGCCGGTAAAGCACTCTCATCAATCAAGGATAGACTAGCACGATTAGTACGACGAAAACCTCAGCCAGTAAAATTACGCAGCACAGAAGACATGCCTACAAATGTTAGACAGATAATAAACCAAGCTGCGAATCAAAAACTAGCGGAGTTAGCTATGCCTACAAATGTTAGTAAGATAATAAATCAAGCTGCGAATCAAAATCTAGCAGCAATGGCGTTGCCATCGATGGCTGGTGTACCCTTATCAGAAAAAGAAAAAAATATAACTGCTAGTTTGATAGCAGGAAGTGGTCTTCGTGTTACACGATAATAAATATAATAAAATATTCAAGCGTGTATCCGAGTCCGCATTCGACATGGAAGCACCAGTTTTCAAAGATGAATCGGTACGTGATTATCAGTATTATTCTTATGACGCACGAGAGCTAAATCAACATGGAAAAATCGAATTGCAAGTTCAGGATATAAGCAGATATTTTTTGCCCGCTGAGGTATTCATTGAAGTAGAAGGGAGACTTTTGCAAGCAGATGGTACAGCATACGGAATTTTAGATCGACCTGGTTTTGTTAACAATGGCATTATGGCGTTATTTAAAAGCGCCACATACATGATTGACGGAAGACACATTGAATCATGCCTGGAAAACGTCGATATTGCCACAACTATACTTGGCCTTGCAAGATACAGCGATGATTACTCGAGATCAGCTGGTCCATCAATGATCTTTGCAAAGGATACAACTGATCATCCAGAAAGCAATAACGTGACAAAGAATGCAGCTGAAACTGAAGTTGCATCAATGAACGATGAATTCAACTTAGATTTGCCGCACGTAGATTAATGTTAAATGATGAAGAATAATTTTCATGTGTGATTCCACTATCGCATATATTTGGATTCTGTAGACATGTCAGAAAGGTTATTTTCGGAGCCAAGCATACAATTGTACTTGTTAGAAAAGACAACGACAATGATGCAATCTGGCGACCCAACGCAGTTGGTGCAGGCATAGTAAGACTAACAAAACTTTCGTTGTGGATGTCAGTAATGACTACAACAACTTTTGCTCTCTTTCATGGATCAAGGTGGTAAATCAACATTGTCATGGTTGACGATGACAACAAGCAGTATTACAAGTGAAGTTGTTGGTTTATTTGCATGGCATATAGCATCACAGCAGGGAGTGCCAGAACCGCGACATATATTCATCGCATTTCAGGAAAATGCACGAGATAACACACAAACACGAAATCCAATGGTATTTGACACGCTTGGAGTTAGTGAAGTTTCTTTAAGGATAAATGGACATCAAGAACCATCAGAAGAAGTATTACTGAGTTTTGATCACAATCACGTAGCACGTGCTTATCATCGGTTGATGACATTTATGGGCCGTGATCAGAATGTTGATTCTAGTTTGCAGATATCTCAGCTTGATTTTACAACGCTGTATCCAATCTATTACTTTTCATTGGAACATTTAGATTTATTCAGACAGTCTGTCGTTGATATACACTTCCGAGCTCGTGTAGCACGATCATCACCAAGAATACCTGGTCCACCGGTTATTCCTGGTGGTTACAGCGCAATTGCTGTTATACTCAGAGATAAAACAATGTTGCATGAAGGTGTTGGTTGACGAATGAGAGTCATTGATGCCCCTGTCGAAAACATGTAATTAAATAGATCATGATAGTATAATGTCATATCATCACGTTAATGTTCTTCTGACTCCTGGTCAGATTAAAAAACTACAGTCGGCGTCAAGAAAGAATTCTGGAATAAAAAATATTACTGAAATCAACACAGATCTCAGGTGGTCCAAATAAACTATCACTGACAGAACGTCAACTCAGGCATTTCAATGACGCTAAACGGTCAAAGACCGGCGTACGACTTGATTTGCCTGCGGGTGCCATTAGCGATATTGCCAAGACGGGTGGTATATTTCCACTTCTCGCAGCTATACCAGCGTTGATAGCCGCTACAGCTCCAGCTGTTGCAAAAACAGCTGCACTTGGTGCTGTTGGAACTGCCGCTGGAATGGCATTAAAGAAAGAAACAGGAAAAGGAATATAAACTTCAAAAAAAAAAGGGAAAGGTCTAAGACTGCCAGGAACCCCTCGTTCATGATACGGAAGGGTCTAGGACTTCCCGGGACATTTCGTTAGACGCAAAGCGTCTCCTTCCCATGTCCAATTTTGATTTACTTGAAGCTGCTGCGCGATTAAATATCAAAGCCTTCAGGTGTTTTCATGCGTGATCAATTACCAAAACAACCAAATCGTGTTGAGACCGGTATCATTAATCTCGATGGAAGTTCTGGTCCAGGAACTCATTGGGTTGCATACGCGATTGATCCACGTGGAATTATTTATTTTGATTCGTATGGGTTGCCACCATCAAAGGAATTTGTAAAATATGTCAGCTGAGTGCAAACTCCCGTATGGTATTCAACATTACCAACACAGACAATAACTGATCCGCCAATAGGTGGCCGTGAATCACTCGCTCTACTCGATGCTATTTCAAAATCTTCCGGTGCACTTCATAAAGTTGTAATGGTGTACACGAGTTCTGTTTTAAATAATCACTAATCGTATAATGGTTGATATTTATGGAAGATCGTCTATCAATGACAAGAAGAAAGAAAATATCGATTTGTCGAAATTTGCAACAAAAGATGAACTCGCTGAGATTATCGATTTATCAGGCGTTGACAGAGATGAAGTTGTCGTTTTTCAGGATAAATACGGTGTTTTAAAGAGGAGTAATATTAAGTGGATCGACATAATTCGTAGAGTTCTCGGTGCTACCACGGATAATATTCCAGTATTTACTGACAACGGTAGAATCAGAGACTCAAATGTATCAATCGCAACTATCAGAAATGAAATTACAGAAAGTGTTGCTGATCATTTACGATCCACCGGTGAAACATGACAGGTGCACTCAACATGAATGGAAATAAAATCGTTGTTTTAAGATAACCAGCATATGATGAAGATACCGCAACAAAGAAATATGTGGATGATAAAGATACTACAATCGATGACAAATTAACCAGACTGCGATCTGAATATGACGTTCACGTAAATATGTTTATAAATACTCGTAGAAACTTTCAAAAACTTAATAAAATCGAGGAAAATTTTTTTGAAAGTCCAATGGTTGTCGACACAAAACTCTCTGAAATTAACACAAAACTAGAAGATATTGTCAGTGGAATTCCTGATATCGTTCAATAAACTAATCTGATTAAAATTCCTCACATGCAGATTAACAATATACGGTATCATCAGGATCATCAACATGGTCACAGCAAAATAACACTATCAAACATACCGCGGAAGTCACCGGTGTGTATAGGCTGTCTGTGTTCAGCGAAGCAAAATTCAGGATATTTACCACATTTCCATGGCGTCATTCAACCGATAATCTTTCTGGAACCGTGTCTATTGTGTTAAATAAAGATGCCGAAGAAACGTTTATACTGGAACCATCTGATAAAAAATTAACCGCAGCGTCTTTCTGGTGGTGTCTGGAATTTGTCACTGAAACACCTCAGTTGATTACTTAATACTTCAGAGTATATGATTTCACCGACGTCAGATCTGAATATTGTAAACAAATTCAGATACGAGCAAGTTTGTTTATTACAGACACATCTGAAAAACATCATTGACGAGTACACAATAAAAATAAAAAGATACCGTAGACGTATCGTTGTTACTGATATAATTGTTTATTCTGCATCTGCCGTATTCGCTAGAACAGCAACTATAATCGGATCATTATCAGCGTCATATATAATAGCACCAGTAATAGGAATTGGTATTGTAGTTATAACCGGCATTGCTCATATTCTTAATATAGTTGCAAAAAAGATATCTACGTGTGCGGCTGATAAATTACATGAATATCAAATATTTATATCAGTGGCAACACACGCACACGCCAAATTGTTATCGCTGATATCATCAGGGCTCAATGATGGAGCAATAACAGATAAAGAATTTGCAGAAATGATTAAGGTTTACCACGACGCCGGAGGTGTGGTAACTGGAAATCAAAACCCGCCGTCTCCGACAATAAATCCTGATTTAAAATCACAAAGTAATAATGATAATATCATCAACGATGACATCGCAAGAACTCCCCCAACAAATTGTCGCTAATACAACACCTCCAACAACCACGATGATATCAACGAGTTCAACTAATCCTCAATTCGACACTATCTTTTCAACGGCAATTTCAGCGAAAGAAATAGCGTTAGCACAATTGCAGATTTATCACTGTTGGCCAAATGTTAGATCAAAATCATTTGGTGGGTTATCCGCAAATAACTCATCAGTGTTTTCTTATAAAAATAAACCTGATGGAACTCCCGATTGGCAAGTTGTAGGTATTCCTACTGGTAGTTATCAAATAGAACAGATCAATGATGAATTCCAACGCAGAATCAAATCTATAACAGGGCGAGAATCTAAAATCGCTATTACGATTATTAGCAACCATTGAAATATCAACGCCGGAATACACAGTAGATATATATCTATCATCGATTAGAACCGTTTTAGGATGGCCAGAAGTTCCACCGGTTTATCAAGGACCACCAGAACCTAGAAAAGCTGATTTTGTCACGAACAAAAAAAAATATTTATGTCACTTCCAGAATACAGAAAAACTAATCCATGGAAGACTGACGAATATTTTACTGGACATGATGGTAAATCGTATCCCTGGATAACACTTGACATTAAACGTAATGATGCTGGCATGTGGAAATTAGATAAAGAAACTATTAATAAAAATTCCGATATAATCAAATCTGAATATAAACGAGTATTTGATAATCTGCGAAATTTATTTTCGAGTATACCACAATACTACAGCGATGATGTAAAGCAACAGATCATTGAAACGATACATCTAAATCAAGTTACATCAGACCTTGAGTACATGAATCTGGTTTTCGTCGAAAGAGCGTATACTTCTTACAGGGCAAAAGAAACTTTTCTCGAACAATACGCTATTACAGAAAAACAATTTCCAACATTTGTAATACCGCAATTTAACGCTGACGTGTTCAGAAAAACCGTCAACGACATCATCGATGAATTCTTTCCCAGCGTCGTCGATTCATGGAGAAAAATAGCTCCAACGGCGAATATTCTCCGACATGACAATGATCCTCACGGTGAATGTCGTCATGTATCACCAGGTGTTGTTGCAATCACATCAACCATCGCTGTTAATCTGGTGTGTGACGCCATCGATGGAAGTTATAACGTAGATGCTGAAAAATCCCCCCCCCCCCAGCACAACAGCGATATATATTATATTCATTTATCCCCGAAGTACCGCCTGGGTTTTTAATTGTGTCAGTACCCGTTAATCCGGTTATCTGCGATGTCATAATCCACTGTTATCACGGATACATTTTAGACTTACTGACCAGGCCGGACACTTGCTTGACCTACGACAGGAAGTTCTGGTAATAAGTTTGTATGTGAGATCATGACTGATCCCTTCTCAAATTAAATTACACGAATAAATATAATCGATGATGCAATCTTTGGGAATAATTGCCAAGATAGAAAAACTAACCCATGCACAACAATTGATGGTGTGTTATTGTCAAAACAAACTTCGTAGTAAGATTATCGATGATGTAATCGATACAGTAAAAAAATTCTGAATTAATGGAAAAAATGAAAAAAATAAATCTGAATCAGAATAAATATTTATAATTTGAATCTGAATAAATATTATTATTAGAATAAAACCTAAAATAAAATGTTTTTTGATCTGAATAAATCTGAATCTGATTCACAATAAATATTATAATCTGAATCTGAATAAATATAATCAGAATCAGAATCTGAGTCAGAATAAATATTATAATCAGAATCGGAATCAGAATAAAAAATAAAATAAAAAATAAATATAATCTGAATCTGAATAAATATTATTATCAGAATAAAAAATAAATATAATCTGAATCTGAATAAATATTATTATCAGAATAAATCTGACTCAGAATCAGAATAAAAATAAACAAATAAAAAAAATAGCAAAAGAGTTATATTTTTCTTTCTCATTGCAATTTTCTTTCTCATTTGTAATTTTCTTTCTCATTGCAATTGTTGGATTGCTAAGCGCGATAGGAGTAATAAAAACAACCCCTAAGCGAACCCCTAGTGTTTTGAGGTTGGGGGTGCCAGGCGAGTTATACCTGGAATTAGTTGTTTTGGGTTTTTTTTACAATCTTACAATCACCCGCACACAAGTATATCTCGTCATCAACTGCCCGCAGGTACCCCCCAGTTATAATTGCATCTGTCGCCGAATGCAAGACAATATGTCTATCGGATTTTTCGAGACTCTAACATGTGAAGAGTTTCCACTAGTGGATCCGTACGAGAACGCCTTAACCCCACGATTACCGGAGCTCTTACAAATACACAGGTAAATTTAAGTATATAACTATTCGCTACCACAGTCACTGGTGACAGCGCTTTCACGCTCAGTGACCTCGGCAGTAGCGACCTTGTCACTGAGTTTACAATGGATCGTTTCACGATCCGACATAAATTTCTTCAGCTGTCGCACACGTGAACTCATAATCTTGTTTGTTTCGTATTCGCGTGATAACTTTGATCTGACTTCTTCAATCGCGCTTGCGAGTGAAACAAATTTTTGAATATCCTCATCATCGACATAAAGTAGAGACTGTCTCAAGGCCTGTTGAAACAACTTGATGAATCTGTCCTCGGCTGCTTGTACTTAATGATATTGTTGTTGTTGATGTTAGCGCAGTTGAGAGCGCGTTGAAGATGAAAAAATCCCCATGGACGTTAAGTTACGCTATAACGATGCACTCGTCAAAGGGATTAACTATTTCTGATACAAATATCTGGATCGTCGATGATCGGATCGAATGGTCAAATTTAGTTTATCTAGCGGTATCGAGAGTCAGAAAAATATCTCAGCTGAAGAGAATTATAATAGATCACGTGATGACCGAGGAAATAACTGATATAAACATTAAAGATGTTGTCAAGAAAAAATTAGTTGGTTATCAGCAATCTGACAAAAAAATAAACGTGATTTTGATCTCGATGTTGATTTTATCATGACGCTGAAACAAAAACAGAAAAATCATTGTGCAAGCTGTTAAACAGTAATGATGTGGCAGAATTCGAACAATAATCCAAAACAATTCGCCGTGGATAGAATTAATAGTAACCTCGGTCACACACGTGAAAATGTGATATTGACCTGTCTTGAATGTAATCGACGTAGGGGTTCTAGTGTTCTGCTTTTTTACAGAAGTGAAGGCGGTGGTAATTGTGTATCTTCAGGAATTACTTATAATTGTTCGCGTACAAATCCACGCTGAGGAGCAGTTGAATCTAGTCTGTAGATTGCAGGTCTACCCGTGGATCTTACCACGCTGGAAATTTTATGTGTGGTCACACTCCAAATAGGATCAGTTGCTCATTTTTTACCCCCTTCAAGTTCACCAGGTTCATATAAATGTCTTACAGTCACGTTACCTAATACTGGTTGTTTTGAGGAAGAGTCACGTCGTTGTACTGGTATATTTTTTTTTTTGTGATAGCGCTGATGGGTTTCATGGAAGTTGCACGAGTAATTTCATTATTTAACGCAGCTATCACACTTGGTAGTCTTGCAACCCGTTAAGAGATCTTTTGTCCACGGACTTAAGGTCAGTGGATATTTCCTTTGCATATTGATATCCAAATAATCGCTCAGCAAGTGTTTGCTTAAATTGTTCAACGATTGCCTGATCGCGATGAATTGCGGTATGTCCTCGTGTGATTTTGACTTTATGCTTTTTCATCAGAGATGATACTGCACCAAGAAATTCTTTGCCAGGATCAACCTGTAGTAGCTGTGGCCATCGTAGACCACCGCGTTGATAAATGCGTTCAAACGCAGATGCAACTTCAGCTGCTGTTTTTGTTGATAATGGTTCTGCTTCTTTATATCTACTTGTAACGTCAACGACAGTTAACGCGTATTTGTATGTGCGTGATTGATGTCTACGTGTTTTAATAGTATCATGAAGTAAAAACAAAATATCTGCTTGATGAACTTCATTGGGAGTACTGACATCAAAATGTGGGTACTGAATTTTTTTTAGGTGATGGTAGATAAATATGCCATATTGCCTGTCGTGCTAACCAATTCGCAGCAACAGAACGTGTGACATTTGCTGCATCAGCAAGTTTACCAATCGCTGCTTTACTCCTCCAATATCCTCTTGGGCTATAATAAATCGATTCCATTACAATAATTATATATGATTAATTACCGGCTCCTAGCATTAGTTTACCTTTCATTGCTGATTTTACTAGGAAGCTAGCAAGTTTATCTCTGAGAGATTTATTTTTTATGGAATTTAACGAGTGAATCAACTTCACGTCTGCAATATGTCGTTGTTGTAAATCTTTATTTTTATATGCAACATCATGAATATGGCATGCTTGATCAGTCTGATTTGTTGGATACTCTCCTGGTCTTGGTTGGTCTCGTTCGTCAAGTCGGATATCAAGTCGGGTTCCAGGACCACAATAATTATATCCAGAAAAATTTTTTTCTCCTGGGTATTTAGCCCATGGAGTTCCTGGTAATTTTTCCAGTGAAGCAGCGATATCACCACCTGTCTTCGTACGAGACGAAATAAATTTGTATTTGCTTGTACCACATTTCATAACCTTGCCTGTAAGTGCAAGTGTTTTTAGTTTTTGTTGTTATTGTTGTTAATCCACTGGTGGGGGTGGATGCTCTGCATCGAACACAATATAAATTCATATTATTTATTATATTTGTACAACATGGATGTCATTGATTTCTCAGCGACAAGAAAGCAAGAGCCAATCAAGCATCATGCATCATTACCAAATTCTATCAGAGTAATTATAATAGGTCCATCTGGGTCTGGTAAGACGCAATTATTGCTTAATCTGCTAATGAGATGATTAAAGTGGGATAAGTTGTATTTGGTTGCGCCATTCGTAGATGATCAGCGATGCTACGATGTGCTTAAAGATTTTAATGAGGAAGCGAAGTCGTTGGATGAAGATGATGATAATGATATTGTTGATTTTATGACCGATATTGATGAAGCTCCATCTGTGGATGATCTCGATGGACGTATTAATAATCTCGTAGTATATGATGATGTGATGCTGGACAAACAATCAAATCCAGCTCGGATATTTTCCCGAGGCAGACACAAAAACATTGATATTATATATGTTACTCAGCGATATACACAAATACCTAAAGTGATCAGAGATAACTGCAATCTTCTGGTTGTGTTTAATGGAGTCGACACACATACTCTACAAAACATTCATCAGACTTGGTGTTCAGGAGATATGGATATAATTAAATTCAAAAATTTCTTCTCAGAAGCGCAAGCTACTCCACACGGATTTATCACGATAAATTTACATGATCCTCGTTCGCGATATCGTATAGGTCTTGATAAAAATTTTGACTGAAAAACACAGCAGCTAGGGTGATTAATTCTCAAGATGAGTACCCGACGAGTAAATGATAAGCTACGAAAATAGGGAATAAAAATTGGGAAATAAATTCCAAACGTCAGCAACAAAGATTTGCTAGTAAAATCAGGAAAATTATCGAAAAGCTAGAGGGGTTGGTCGGAGTTTATTAGCGTAATTTTATATATTTCGCAGTTTTCCGCAGGAACCTTTATTTTTTGCAATTCCAGGGTATTACAATTAGAGTCTGTTCATCCTCCCTGCTGCTTAAACCATGTAATTTCTCCCTCGAACTGAAATGCCCTGCCATTTTCCATATGTGTACGAATCAACCCAATGTTCATCGGCGTTATCCGTGTTTCAACCGATTTCAGTGAACGCTGGTAGACAAGATTTGATGACGTCACTGTTGCAAATGTAAGAAGCTAACACCCCTCTCTGCTCAGCGAATTTTTCATGAAATGCATAAAAGAAACAAATAGCTAAATTATTTTCCGTCTTACACGTACGCGTACACATAATGTACATACACACAAATGTTCTCTCTCTCTCTCTCTCTCTCTCTCTCTCTCTCTCTCTCTCTCTCTCTCTCTCTCTCTCTCTCTCAGGCAGTTTGAATAATGCATATTTTAATAAATCTCAGCCCATTGTCTGATTAAGATCTGACATGCTAATTACTGAGCAACCGCAGCTACGACATCAGGAATGGTGCTTGTTGATAATGTTGTTGTTGTTCGAATAGACGCCATTTCCCAGCACATGATAGGCCATACATGGCTGCCAGTATAACTGGTGGAGGATAAGCCCCGGGAAGAAGCACAGAGCATCTGGCAGCTACTGGCAAGATTTCTTACATACCCACATTGGCCGAACCTAAGGTTTGAAACCTTGAGGTCAGAGGTAGAAAAGGAGCTTTGAATTCCTCAATATTGCTGCATGAAAACATACAAAACACAATGAAACAATGATCCTGTCATACACAATACAAAAAAAAATTCCTGAGCTATACTACTACCAAAAATCTCTTCAACCCAGCATTAGCATCCACCTCTCTTCAGTCAGCAAGGCCTTGGATAACTGAAACCAATTAATACTTGGTCAGTAATTTCTTTATCGGAAACCAAAGTCATTGATAAACTGAAAATTAAGGTTGTTTTCTTTTTCTGGATAGGTTTAATCGAAAAGACGTCACAGACTCGTACTGTCTTCAAGCTGATTCCTGGTTCCCTCTGAAATATGGGAACTGCAGAAAGTACAGTAATCATTGATATTCTGCGAGCAAGCGTGATTAAAAGTCACTCTCCCAATCCAAAATATCATAAAGTCTTCAGAAACAGTACTTATATTTGATTCGTCTCTTCGTTCGATAATTTAGGTACATTCATCTTCAGAAATATGTGTAGTATATTTCATGTTTGTTCAGGTTATTATGTCGATATCTGAAAAGATCGTTGTATAAATTATAATCTCATTTTTCTCTTTTTAATTTGAAGCAAAGTTTGTTGAAAATATAGTGATACTTTGTCATTCAACTTCACATGACCATTAAGTACCGCAATTTTGTTTTCTTTTCTGTTTGACTGTTAGTTTTTAATATTCTTCAAGAAAACGAAAGCGTTGTTTAAGGTTATTCTGAACGCCATCTTGGTATATATCTTGCAACCATAGTTAAAGCAGGTGTGTTAGACTCTGACCCTGAACGGCTAAACGATGAACATATATATATATATATATATATATATATATATATATATATATATATATATATATATATATATATATATATATATGATTGAAAAACGTGGACCTGCATGACTTGATCTTGATTTTTGCAACATAACGAATGTCTTGATACATCTCAGCAATCCCACTAATAATTCGACCTTGAATCCCAGCAATAATTTGACCTTGAATATCTTCTTTGTATAACTTATATAGGTCCCCTCTTCCTGATTTTGTCAAAGGTCATGAAGCACACAATGTTTTTGTATGCTTTAGTTTTTATTTTCTTGACTTCAACTTCAATTATCAATCGAATGGCATGCCAGTATCGTCGTTCGTGTTAGCTAATTGACTATGAATTGTTCTATAGTATCGCGATTCTTTCTATTTTGAAACCTTTTAGTACTTTGTTCTACAAGAATTAAATTTGTGCAGAAGAAATCGAACGAAATAATGTTGGGTTAAAAATAAAATGGATTGCCGGAAATGTCATCAAGTGCTCAGCCATTCACAATAGATTCTAAAA
>JAECUM010015989.1:0-19273 GCA_016617855.1 Megalonaias nervosa | reverse complement strand
TATATCTGTGTGTGTGTGTGTGTGTGTGTGTGTGTGCGTGTGTGGGGGGGGGGGCGGTGACATAGTTTACCAATGAAAAATCTTGAATCTTGAATCATATATTTTTCTAACACATCCTCTAAAATGTCAAGGAAGAAAATACATTTCCAGAAATGCTGTACATAGTTAAGAAAACGCAACAAAAAGTAATAAAAATTTTATTAATAATTTCCAAGGGAAACAAAGAAAATGCCAAGCAAAACAAAGAAAATGCCAAGCGAAACGAGCAACATAAATAATATCAAGTACCATGCAGGATTAATTTCAGGTCTGACAGTATGTTGCATTATGCTTTTGAGGAAGATATTTAATTTTACATTAGATTCCTTTTCTAACATGGATATAGAAGACGTACTAACATTGTCTATAATTTTTTTAGCTTACAATTGACTATCTAATAACACAAATTTTACTAACAAAGAATATAGTTAAATGGAACTACCTAGTGAATATTGAAATCATTTTAGGCTGATAAATATTATTGAAATTAAGAATGGTTCAATTCAAGAAATAGAACACAACAAATGTGTAACAAAATAATAAAACAGAATGCAAGCTTTTAAAATTTGTAGATTTCGTTATGTCAAGAATTTTCGGTGGAATTGGTGTTGCGGGTACTAGTGCAGGAGCTGCAGAGCTTTCACTTTCTAGCTTTTATAGAGTTTTATGAAACTTTGTTGTTGCAAAAGCGTTAAAATATACTTATATTCATAAAGTTTTAAAATACGATAAGACTGTAACGTCAGATACTATAAGATTGTAACGTCTGTTACAACTAAGTTGAATAATATTAATGAAATGATGAGCAAAACAATATGCTATCATGAAATGAGTCACGGTGAATTTGACTTGAAAGTGTATACAAGATATGGTTAATACGTCAGGAGAGCGCTTGGCTAGGACGTAAGGGCATCTGGTCCTGCAAGACTTTTCTAGCAACTTAATCGACAAAGTCAAGTTGCATTACTGTGCAGGGACGGTCTGAGAAAGAACATTTTTTAAAATCCTCTTGATAAAGAAATGATAAAATTACACATTTAGTTTATATAGTTACGTATTATAATGCTTCAAAAAATGCTTTAAACAACACATTATTCTACCATATAGTCGATAACAATGAAATTAAAATCATAGTAATAAATGATGGCGGCAGTATTATTGACATGCAAATTAAAACGTCAAAGAGCGGACGCCAAAGATAAATACTCGAAGGTAAAATATTTTAATTGTATACCAATTACATACATATCTTTAGAGTATCTCAAGCAAATTCATTTGACCAATTCACCTTTTATTTTTATATGAATATATTTAAGAGGTCATAGTGTCTTTTTATGTTATAGACATGAAGATGAAAAGACGAAGTACTAAGTCAAACATTAAACAATTATTTGATTTTGAACACCAATCGTATTACAAATTTAGCACAGCCTATATGAGATGTGACAGTTTAAAACGGTTTTGTTCTAAAGCGTGCTGACGCCCAAATAAGTAAGCGTTTGGACGATAATAAAGTTAAAAAGAAACAATAACAATTGAGACAGGTGATAAACTGGCAGCTGTGAATGAGAATATCATAGAAAAATCTAATAAACTCACGAAACTGCAAAAACAAACAAATAGATAATAACAAGAAAGAGATTTTAGCTGCTCAAGATATTTTTACTTAGAGATTAAGAATTATATCGACTGCTTGAAATCGTTACGAACGTTTAGAGCGGAAACAAACACAGGACCATTAGAAAACATACATACGTTACTAGAACCAGTTGAACAAACTCACTCATCCCTCATCGTGCCCTATATGGCACATAATGATTCCACGGGAGAGCTCCACAGCTGATGGTCTGCAGCCCTACATGTGATAGTGTTCCATGTCAGGCCACATTCCTTCACCTCTTTTTCTATAGTCTTCCTCCAAGTCTCTTTGGGTCGACACCTCTTAAGTTTCCCGCCCGGGATTCAGCGGAGGGCTGTCCTGGGCGGTACATCCAGTGACATTCATCATACACACTCCAGCCATCGCAATCGTCTCTTCTTTTCCAATCTGAACAATACATGTTTTTTTTCTGTCCTTCGATGAATATCTTCAATATTAACCATGTTTGGTCAGAAGATGTAAAGAATCCTCCTCAGGCACATGTTTTGAAAGATATCCAGCTTGTGTGCTATTCCTGATGATATTCTTGATATTTCCACCATTCAGAGCCGTACATCAGTACTCCGATGACATTGCTTCGGTAAATCCTCCGCTTGGTCTTGAATCTCAGCTGTTGGGACTCCCATATATATTCTTAGCATATCGAAGACTTGATTTGCTTTGATAATTCTGATTGCTGCTTCTCTCCTCTCCTAGTCTCCGTCTGTGGTCACTTTGCGTCCAAGATATATGAATTCCTCTACCGCCTCTGATGGTTCGTTAGTCACAGTGACATAATCGTTGGTTTTATTGTTTTTCCTTATTAATTTGGTTTTCTTGCTGTTCACATTCAGTCCTATCTATATGACCGTCTCAATGATTTTATCTTTCTTCCATATCTTTATGTTGACTTGAAAAGAGACCATTATCATCGGCGTTGTCGAGGTCTACCAGGGATGAAGTGAGGATCCACATTATTCGTCTTTCAATGTCCGCAGTTGTCTCTTTAATCAGCCAGTAGATGGAAAGGGTGAAGACGCAATGTGCACAGATGCAGCCTTGTTTCACGCCTTTGTTGACGCTGAAGCAGTCAGTGAAATGGGTGTTGCAGATAACTTTACACTGGAAGTCTTGTTGCGGACGTCTGATGATGTCTACAAACCTCAGGGGGATACCATAGAACCAGAGTAATGTTTGGAGGGAATCACAATGAAGGCTGTTGAAAGCCTTTCCAAAGTGTATGAAGTTGATGTAGACTGTACGTTTCCATTCAGGTACGTGCTCTAGTAACTATCGTAGTGTGACATTTTGGTCAAGACAGAAATGTCCTTTCCTAAAACTAGCTTGTTCGTTTCTGAAAGGGTCATCAGTTGCGATGTTCGTCCTTTTGAAAATGATTCTGCTGAAGACCTTGCTTGTGACAGATAGCACAGTGATGCCTCTCCAGTTGTTACAATCCCTAGGGTCACTGTTTGGTAACTAGACGATGATTTCAAGTTTTCTTAGCTCTCGGCTCTCGCATGTCTTTGGACCATTTGTCATAGGGTCCTTGGGGTTTCTACACTTCTGATGCTGTCTTCACCAGGAAGTTTTCCATTTTTGCGGGCTCCGATGGTTTCTCTAACTCATTAATGTCCTCCAGAAGAATGACAAGGTCTTCTTCGGTTTCTGGATTCAAGGCTGTAACAGGTGGGTCTGATCTGTTCAGTACCTTTTGAAAGTGTTCTTTCCATCTTACCATTTTCTCCCTCTCATTGGAGAGGATGTCCCCAGCTGCACTCTTCAGAGGTAAGTTTTGAGCTGTCCCGTAGTCTCCTTTAAGCCTCTTTGCGATCTTGTACAGAGTCTTCTTGCCCTCTTTGATGTTTGTTCTGCTTCTGTAACAAACTGCTTAATATAGATTGAGCTTACTGAAGAACCGAGAAGAAGCCAATGTATATATGGTGCCATCAAACCTAGGTAACATGTACGCGTACTTCCTAGTTTTGTTATTTAACTTTCTCCAGTCAATACAGAACCTAATGGCACCATTGGACTTTCCTACAAGTCCAACATTTAAGGAATAATGTGACTCAGATTCACAAATGATGCCAGTAGATAGCATTTCTTTAATATGCTGCCTGTCTTCTTCGTACATGACAGGATGAATTCTATAAGGTTCCTTAAATGGAATGTCATCTTGAGTAATTATTTTATGTTGAGCTAGGTCGGTTTATCCATTATCAAAGTTACTAGTAGCAAAGATTTGCTTCCAGTTTCCCAACACTTGTTAATAATGCAGGACCTATTCCTCTGATAATCTTGTGGTATCGATCTTGACACCTCGGATACTATAAGGTTCTTCATAAGAGGGCTGACTAGGTATACGAAGTACCAGATTATCAACTACCCTTGCCTCCAAAATCTCACAAATGTTAGCTTTGGGAATGAAAGACAAAGTTTTGACTCCCAGACTAGCTAAAGTTTCACAGGTCAGTTCCACAGTCAAAGTCTCATTTAGGACTTGCAATATGCAAATCCTAAATGAGACTTTGACTGTGGAACTGACCTGTGAAACTTTAGCTAGTCTGGGACAAATAGTGTAACCCGAAGATCAAACTGAGTTTCTGTCATCACAATAGAAATGTTACTATCTACAATCCTAGCAATTCCATTTACAGTGATAATTTCATATGGTTTCACAGATATTAAGTTCTTCCCACAAACTTTGAGTTTAAAAATGACTTTAGATTTAAAGCACACAAGGCAGCTTTCTATTCTGAAGGTAAGTTTTCAGAAGTGTTTAAAGACATCAGCAGAAGATACAAATTTTCTACAATGCCTTTAAACATTTGTTCCGACGATAACATGACATGGACGACTCACTTCTTTTTCTGGTACAACAATAACTGGCATATGCAAATTAAAAGATGCTAAATATGGGACAGCTATGTTAGCCTCAAAATAACATAGATAATCTAACGCTTTCCCATCTGCTGCTGATACCGACAACCCAATAGAGCTGAAGGGTAGTAACTCACGGTCGTCTGGTAATGCATAGAATTCCCATTTCGAAATTTTGGTGGCCATACTTCCAGCATCTATCGAAGCAGGTACTGTTGTTAGGTTCGTAAAAAGTAACAAAGAAAAGAGTGAAGCCAACAAGCTTTATAAAATTTAACTAAATAATTTATTTCCCTAGAAAACAAGGTAAAAATATGAAAAAGGACTTACGGTTTGTGAATCTAATCCAAAAATTAATCCTAGAATTTAAAAATATAAGTCTTATCACTAAAAATTTCTAATTGAATCAAAGTTCGAATCCCGATGAAGTTCCAAGATGGAAGGTGATGACGTCTTCTATATCCTGTTTTATGTTGATGTGTCAACAGTTCCTTGTTGAATTTTATGAATCAAGAATAATATTCCGGCTTTAGAATTCCGAATAATTTCCAATAAATGTCCTTGTCCGAGAATTCTGATGAAGAAGAGTATTTTCCAGGGTAAATAAATTATTTTAAATCCAAAAGTAGAAGAATTTTAAATCAAACTGGCATCAACATATAAAAACACCTTGAGCGCTGAAGGTGTAAATTAGGACTGACTAAATGCACTGAAAAATATCTGTTTTAACCCTAAATTTTAGATCACATGGTGGGGTCACGTGGTCACTTAGTTCGAACAACGCAGTAAAATAATACGTCAATTAGCACGTAGGCTGTTTATGGGTTCGATTGTACTCAACGAATCTTACTATAAGATTCAATAATAAAAAGTTGTTTACAAATTAGAGCTAACAGGAACTAGGTCAGCTAAAAGTACAATATAGCAACACTACTGCGTTTAAAATCAGGCTAAAAAGAACTGAACTGAATTTTCTGGAAAAAGATGTCAAATTCAGTGAATAAAGTTATCATTACAATAACATGTAATGAAATAAAAATAAAATAAAAAATTTAAAACTAACACACAAGTAATTAAATTACATATACGTAACACTGTTTTGCCATTTACAAAAACCAAGTTTTCATTATGCGATCCCATTAATCTATTTATTAAACTCTTGTCATGTACCGGTTGCAGGTTTTCCTATTACTCACCCCTGTGCGGAGCTCGCCGGAGACATTTAGACATTTCGGTCCTGGGAGTATTCTTTTGGATTTGACTGTCTGTTATTCTGCTCAATGCATTTACGAGCGGAAGAGCCAAAAAAGGTGAATCTTTATGGAGAGAATGTTTGACACATTATCCGCACCTACACAGCCAAAACGTGTATCACCATATATGAAATTTACACGAAATAAACCCAAAAACAAATAAAAAAGTAGATTAAACAACAACCAAGCCCCAAATTTCGCACAGAGGAAGAACATTCTGAATAGATAACAGAACAAACAAAAGCATATGAGCAACAATGAAAACAATCTGCTGCACCCATACTAGAGCAACAACCAAAGCAAGATGAATGTCTTGGTGGACAATTCGATCCTAACAACCTTGATGATCGATTGGAAACATTTGTGGGATCAGTTTGTGAGGGCAACTTCGTATCCGAAGTCATTAATAGACCAAATCGACTTGCTAGCGATTGGTCACCAATGACCGCATGGACAGAAGAACATATCCCGCGCTGATGCATGAAAGTGTTGAAAATATCCCTGATGTATACGACGAACGAAGTTTGTACGCTGATGATAAGTTCGGAAAGGTTGAGGCAGTGCGTGTTTTACAGGAAATGTATGCTGTAATGCAACAGGTTACAGCACAGAGCGTTCCTTTGATGATTACAAATCTCATCAATGAAACCAGAATTCAGTGTGACTTTTTTCTGCACCTGTTACCTGTTACCGCTGGTGAATCATGCACACTTGAGGTCGCACTAGTATCGCTGCGAGTGTATTACAGTTGGCCTAATATCCGATCACAACAGTTTGGTGATCTGCTCGCGGGCAACTCATTTTTGTTTTTGATGGATGATGGCGCAAACTGGTAAAAGGCTGAACTTTATTCGGGCGCATATGACATTGAAACGAACAATGAAGAAATTCGAAGGAAAAGTTTGTTGCTGACTGGAAAAAACTACAGTCTTTATACGCAAGAATGAACTCACAACTATCTCTGTCACTTCGATTAAATCTGCACCGTGTGGTTGACATTGCACGATCGACAATAAGATCAGTTGTTTTAGATTGACCTTACTATGTTCCAGATGACAAAGGATTGTTTCGTGTGGGACATCATATCAGGCCTGACATTGTAAGGATTACCTCAACGACGCAGATCAATTTAACTTGTGTCGCAGTCAGTGGTAGTTACGAAAGCAGGTCTGAAACGACAAGTGTAGTAGTTCAGAGTTATGTTCTGTTTGCGTTTTTACTTACCGTGGAACTAGATGAGATTATATCAATTACGCTCGCAGCATCGAAAATGCTGTTGTCTGTCAGATGAAGCAACTCTAGTCGAAGGCGGCTCAATCGATTCGACATCGACTACGTCAGATTCGGTGATGGCAAATCCAGCACTGGAAAGGTGATTACCGTTGATTATGTGAGTGGCAAAGACACCAAAGCTGGAAGGCAAACGGTATTAGAAGAAATTAATAATTTATAAGTGTAACTAAAGTTTGAAAAATGGCTCAGTTCAAATATATATCTAATCCCGCATTTGACATAGGCGCGTCTGTGTTGGTGGATCGAAGAAAAAGAGATTTTCAGTATTACTCATACCCGGCAAGAGACTTCAATCAATCAAAAAAAAAAAAAGAATTGCAAGTGCGGGACATGTCTAGGTACTTCCTTTCAAGTGAGGCATTCTTGGAAGTTGAGTAAAAACTTGTACAGAACGACAATAACAATTGCGGTGCCAGTGCCCATGTGGGATTTGTCAACATCGGTATCATGGCATTAACAGTGCACGTTATTCCATCGATGGAAAGGAAATCGAATCATTTCTTGGCAACATCGATGTTGCCATAACAATTCATGGACTCCACAGATACCGCAATGATTATACGAGAACCGCTGGCCCAACAATGATGTTTGTCAAGGAGGCAACTGATCATGCAGATAAAATAGACCAATACACACACACACACACACACACACACACACACACACACACACACACACACACACACACACACACACACATATATATATATATATATATATATATATATATATATATATATATATATATATATATATATATATTAGACGACCTTGAAATGCTGCTGCCGATACTATGTAGCTGTAGAAAATTTACCTTTCCTAATCCTGATTTCAACCTTCGATTTGCTCACAGTCGATCACAACTTATTGGAGCCCAGTTGAGGTTTTTGTTTTCAATTCCTCTTAGTTACATATTTGGGTTTTGTAAAGATGTTCAGAATTTGGAGTACAGGAGGTACTGCTGGCAAAGTTGAGATGTGAACAATAAACTAGTTCTAACCCCTCAATGACTACAGAATCACAGCGTTATGAAATCATGAAAAGCTTTAACGCTGTCGTTTTTGCTCATGCCTTGGATGTGGACCCACCAACTGGCATTGTCGGACAGTTTACATGGCAAATAAGCATTCGACATGGTCGTACTGCACAAACACACGTATTTGTATCGGTTCCAAGTATAAAGCGACCAAGAGCATAACAAAATTGTATATGACCACTTACAAGTGATTATTTGCGATTAAACGGTCACCAAGAACCCTCTGAAGAAATTCAGCTTAACTATACAATGTCATATTGCACGTGCATATCACAATCTGTGGTAGTATATGTGCTAGCATCAAATTCGACACGGGTCTTCAGATTTGTCAACAAGACCAGGTACATTGTATCCGATTTACTACTTTTCATTGGAACATCTGTAGTTATTCAGGCAATCCGTTGTTGATATGTATATTCATGCACATGTCGGCGCACTTCCCATTGGCGATATTAATTACAGATGTTATACTATGATACTTTCTGACAAGATTCTGTTGCTGGAGGGTCCTTGTAGTCGAATGAGAGTCAGCGGTGCACCCGTGGAAAATATATAATTGAACGTGTTATTTGTTTAAATAGTGTCCTATCATGAAGTCAAGGTCAACATTGGTGAAAATCAACTTGCAAAAATAAAACAAACTCAACAAAAAGCAACTGTGGGGTCACACTAAAACCATCTTCAGCTAAATTAGCTGGAAATATATCTGTGTGGTTGACCCAAACACAACTGGCTCAGCTTAATGCAGCCAAGCAAAACAATACCTCACTGACATTAATATTAACCAAGTCAGAGGTGACACAAATGGAACAGACTAGTGGAATAATTCCATTCCTTGTAGTGATTGTTGGCAGCAGCAGCTTCAGCGATTGCAAAAGCTGCCGCGTTATGGGCTGTTAGAACTGCATCAGGAATGTTGCTGAAAAAGACAGTCTGTAGACACATAAAAAAGGAAAAGGCCTTCGATTCCAGGAACAAGTCGCCGAATATCATCGCGAAGAGGTCATCTATTACCCGGTCGCAGAAGGATATTTCCACTGGATGTCTGGATTTACTCGCGATAGCAAAATCATTTTTGAGATGTCTTATTCAAAATGGACTTGCATCGATGGTGCCAGGCACACGTGAAACCGGTATTGTTAATCTGGATTAGATAACAGGACCTGGTACTCACTGGGTTGCATACGTAGTGACACCTCAACATCGTTTGCATTTTAACTCGTATGGGCTTGTACCACCATATGAAGTTGTTAATTGTTTAACCAGGCACGGACGACAACCACTATTTTATTCGAATATTCCAGTACAATCACGGTTGGATGGACCTTGTTATTGAAGCGTTGCGTGCATTGGAGCACTTACTGGTTTCACATTAAAGTGCGTTTAATATTGTTCAAATGTATATTGACATTTACGGACGTTACTCAACTCAACGACGTGGTGCTGATATGGATCTGATCCGAGTTTTCTAATCGTGTTGTTGTTGACGTCGACCCAGATGAGCTTGTTATTTTTCAAGATCAAACTGGTATACTGCAAACATTTAATGTTGATATTCCAGATATTATTGTTAAGTTCAAAGGCACTGTCGCAAGAGCCTGGCCGAGATCACTGAAAAATGGGGAATCAGAGACGCTGGCGTATCAGACACGTTTATCAAAGACTATCTCAATGCAGCTACTATTGCACTAAGACAAAAATACGTTCATGAAGAACTCGCTCACGTGCCCATACCATAACGCGTAGTAAGTTCATTTACAGCATATACTTAAAACTGCTGACCAGTAAAGAAGAGGAAACAACTGCTAACAAAATAGGGAAAGGCCGAATTATTTTCGACAGTGTAAATGGTTTTGATAAATCTAAATCTAATATCTTAACAGCGCGCGAGAGTCTGGATCTTATTTATTGATTATATCTAGTTATATTAGCGGATGGAGTCAAATCACAGCAATTGTAAATAGGCAGATTGGTCCAAGGGTAGTAATACGTAACAAACCCGACATCGGACTTCCAAAATCTTTTGTATTTTCAACATCAGTATCATTGGCGGCTAAAGATGAAATTCAATTTGAAGCATGTCACATTTATCTCTACGGCTAATTAACCGTCTTTGGCGTTTCTGTTTAAGATTAGATTTTATCAAAGTATATACGTGAAAGATTCTGACCGCGGTGATGAGCTTGCGGAATTTACCGACTGGGTGTTGGAGCAACTGACAGCGGTTGCTAACATTGAAGATAAGTTTGTCCCACTTGTCAATAAATAACTGCGTCAGAAAGGTGTTACCAGACCCTAGTATACACTGAAATCTAATCTTGTTTAGCATCAATTAGAAATTAATAGTTAGAACCACCCTGTTGTGGACATGCCAATTCGAGGTCAGCTGGGTGTTAACGCATTGACACGTGAAAACGCACTCCGGGATTATTTCTATAACGGCGAGATCGTTTTCACCGATGTATATACCCCAGTCACGTTTCCCGTTAAATTATGTTAAACCAACATTTACTCGGCTTGCAAAAGACAAACCTGGTCGACTGATATTCATCAAGGACGTATTTGTTCGGTTAACAGTTATTGGGCAAAACCGATCGTTAGATGCAAAAGGTGCAGGTGTAATCGATGTGTTTATGTATGAAAAGGGCGCTAAACCCCAATAAAGCACACTCGCAGGAGATTTAGATATTCCTGAGGCAGATGTTTTCAATAATTGTATGACAGTATTACCACTGCAGAAAGGCAATTGGCTGGTGGTGCGTGTGCATATTACACCTGGACGTAATGCGTCCGGAGTGGATCTGCCTGTTGTGCAATTGTACTTAAAGATTGTATTATTCATAGAAGACCCATGACAGACTGACCGATGTCAAAAAAAAAATCGAAACGGAGCACCTCGCTGCTTGTGAAATAGAAACACGCTTATTTGTTAATAGATGCTATTTGTCTTCTTGCCGCATCAGCAACTGTTGCCGCATCAGCAACTGTTGGCGTGGGTCATACAGCGAAGTGTAAACCAGTCTCTGGCAAAAAGGTGTCAGCAGCGTACGATAGAATTATTTCTGAGGCATTAATACTTTATGCGCTGAGTTCCCAAATGAGGTCAACGCCGCTGTCGGAATCCACGAGGTAAAGGTCTCAGGATAACCCAAAAATTTGGTGAGAGGTTTATTTTGTCCTTTGTTCAGAGGACTTTATCGATTCTGAACATGTCCTGGCTGGTTTTCTGCAATTCCTGCTCGTAAAACGAATATTCAATGAGTTGTCCTGAGCCATCTTTAAGCGTGTAGGTGACTGGGTTAGTTTTCTTGACTGTATCTACTATAAAGACTTGCTCAGTCCAGTTAGGTGTATATCCTTTTCCGAACATGCTTTTTTGTCTGCTGATTCTTACTCGGTGATCTACCTTAAATTTTTGTCTAAAAAGTAAAGTGTCCGTGACCTCCTGTTTATGGTCACCTTGTAAGGCTTCTGATAGGGACATTTTAATACTTCGATGTCATGCTTGATTATACTGGTCAACGATCTCTGGTACAAAATATAAGTATCTTTTGGTGTTATCGCTGGTGAATCTTACACATGCGAGTTTTAGAGACTTATTAAATCTCTCCAGACCGAAGCTTTGACCTGATTTTGTGTGCTGTACATGTAGATGTTATTTTTTGAAACCATTTTTATACTTCTTTGTTGTAAAATTCGCTGCCGTGATCAACCCATAATTTTGGAGTTTTCCTTTACCTGGCGTTTTCACGCCTACAATGGTGTCAAACGCTTCAACGACAGAGTTTCCTTTCTTTGCTTTTCAGAGGAACCACCCAGGCGTATTTGCTAAAGACATTGATTACTGTCAGCAAATACTTGAAATCATCCTTGTATGTTCTGTAATCTGTCATGTCAACGAGATCGGCAGACCATATATCAGGTACCGTCACAGCAATGAATCTGCGAAATGGAAAATGCTTGCAAGCATGTTTGTGAAATTCTTCGGCAAGCACCTACGATTCTGAAAACTGAGATAAATCCTTTACAGCAATCCCTGTTTTCATGCCGGACGTCTTGACGCCTATGCCCAGCTTATGTTTCGTTTCCATGATCCTACGTACCAGAGCGCGGTCCACTCGTTCCCTGAAAGTTTTGGGTTTGAGTTCCTTTAAGTTCCTCAACATGATTTGATCACAGCCTGCCGTATCGTCGGGATGATCTCTGTAACAGATATCACGATGCATGGCAATCGCATCCACTCCGTTATAAGGCTCCTGACCAGGCAGAGGTTGATCATTGTCATCAAGTTGCTTTTCCAGTGGTTTCCATGGTCCTGTGTCTTTATGTCCTGGTAATGTCCATCCTCCACGTGGTCTTGGAAGTTTTCCAATCAGTTTATGGATGTCAATAGGACCACCTATCATTTGACGCTCGCCATATTGTTTACAACCTCACACACACAGATCTCGTTCTATTCGAAGGGATTCACAGCTGGTATCCAGATCGTAGTGTGTCTGCAATGACAGTGATGCATTTTTATACAGAAAAGGTACATCAAGTCGTGGACGGCAACTGTGTCGCAGTTGACTGAGACACAGGAATAGAAACTGCTGCCTGACCCGTCACAATCTGCGACTTTTTGACCCCACATACCTCGCAGAACGACTTGACCATATGGCGATTATTTTTAGTCACCACCTCTGTAGGGATTTTACTGCCCGTTCTAGCTTTACACTTCAGACATCGTGAGTCCATGATTAGACTGTACTGTATTATACTTTACCTATCCACAAAACGTATATGCAGTTGTAAGATTGCTACGACAGGTGATGTTCCGCTGTATCTCTGCTGGATATAAAAAATACAGTACCATCCACATGTTAATCTTAAAGCTGCAAGGAATTATACAAAGCACCACCCTTAGAAACATTGTTTTGAGTAACATCGTTGCCAGCAGCGGATTTTAAGTATCGTATCATTTCATTTGGAGGAGGTAAGCCAAAGTAATAAAAGTACTCCACGTAGCACTGTTGTGGATCGTTATACACAGCCACCTAAAGAGTCCAGAATCCCTCATAATAATTTTGAAGATTAATCACACAATACTCGTCCTGGTATATTTGATCTGGCAGCTGATCCTTAGAAAACACACCTCTGAAATTCCCAACGCTTGGAAATAACTCTCTCTTGCTCAATATTGAAGTTGGACAGGGGCAACTTTGTTGCCTGCGACTGTGTTAACTCCGTTGCCTGCGTCAGAGTTGTCAACAATTCTGACGGGATTAATTTCTTTTGTTTTCGACCTGCACCTTTCCGTGAGATAACTCTCCAAGAAAATCCCTTGCCGCGTGTAGTTCCAGTAAGCTGAAGTCCTCTTCCACCCATAACATTACTCATAATTCCTGGAAGAAGAGTTCCAATGAGATCATCTAACAGCGATCCAATAAAGCCTTCTTGTTTTGAAAGTTGGGATACAGGTAATTAGATAACAGAGGTGGCCTATCTGTGAGTCAGCATAAGCTTATCAGGTCTTGTTAATGCTGCCGTGCTAAGTTTAATGGATATCGGTCTCTTATGTTGAGCCACCGCAGCAATATTTTTCTCTGCTACTGCGGCGGCGACAGCGTTAATCCTACTGGTAAGTGCGACATTGTTTTGCTGTATATTACATCAGATGAAATTATTTTTTACGTCTTTGGTTTTCTTTTACCACGGTTGGCACTGTAATATCCAGCGAATGAGGTGATAGTTGTACGTTTTTGACGCATTCCGTTTCGGGAAACTTCATTTCCCATCATCGCCTTTTATATGGCTACAATAAGAGTTACAGAAGTTGCAGCAAGAGCCAGTGGAAGGAATACCAAGCTTAATAATTTAGGTGCAAATGTTATGGTGCTGGCAATGGAACCACCGAATACGTTTTCGTCCTGTATTTTTAGTCTTTCGACTGCGTTGTGATCGATTTGAGGTATTGTTGTATACAAGTGGCTTACACAATATACACATCTGAATTGGATCGATGTTACATGATCACATTCATTTTTCCATTCAGCACATCCAAGGTCATAAATCGATCTGATGTCACTAACGCATAAGTGACGTAATCAGCACTAGGATTAGCAATAGACCACCGAATCTCGATATCGGCTGGGGAATCTTTGAGACTTTCTGAATGTTTATACAGATCAAAATGGAAAATGGGATACAACGTAGCGAATTCATCCAAAGACACCTGTGTGTTAGTATCTGTATCCTGGTATTTTTGGATGGCTTACATGAGCATCAGATACGCACGTGAGTAATTTCTTGTAGCCGCTGAAAATCACACTCAATTCTCGCTCTGGATACTGCTTGGAATTGATACGGGCATGAATACGAGATAAACTGAGATGATCGAAAATAGGTTTATTTCCAGTTTGGTTTCACGCCGTGTTGACAAATGAAAGGCTATAAAGACATGTCTGGGAAGTTCACTACCTGGATTCATAGCCCCTCTCCACGACGTGGTAACCTGTGCTTGAGCGAATTGTTACATGTAAATTCGGTTTTGTTCAAAGTAAAGTTTTTTGGTATACCGAGCCATGATAGCTTCTAATTCGAGTATGAGAACAACTGAGGGTGTGATTTTAGGCATACACAACGCGAGCCACGTTATGGTGAACTGGCCATCCGCTGAAGCTCCAGCGGCACCTGTTCTGTACATGAACTGCTTGGAAGAATCTCTTTCTAAGATCAGTATATGTTTAACCCCTCTATAGACCGTGCAGATATCGCGACATATTCCAAAAATGCTGCTCAGAGGAAGCATCATAAAAATTTCTGGAATCGGTAAGAGCTCGAGGTGCAGCAAATCCCATATTGTACTTACCATTCCGAGCAAAATCTAAAGTGTTTCAGAAATTACCTTCCTTGAGGGCAGAATCGTTAGCCACAGCCGCTGCTGGGAGCATATATGTAATGGCAGCAAATTCAGTACTTGTGGCAGCACCGGTATTGGTATTCTTAAATTACCACATGTTGGTAGCGCATTATCGCATGTAATCATCGCTGAACATGATCAAATTCAGAATCGTGCTAGCTTGAGGTAAATAGCCATTGATTTCTTGCACCGTCTGATTGTTCAGCTGGTATTGTGCTGTTTTAAATAACGACCATCCATTGTTTTGCAGGGAATTCTGCGCATCGGCTGAATGATCTACAATAGGAACCGCATTGGTTTGTATTTGTCCTCGGAGCTCCAGGAAGGCTTTATGATGAAGTAAATACACATCCTCGTCACGTGTTTCTATTTGTCTGTACGTGCTCGCGTTGAAATTGATAATATTGGTATCCTGATACTCGACATACTCGTACTCCATCGTGGAGTCGTCGATGAGTGTAACATCGTTCAGGAGCTGAAGTCAGTGCTTTACCTTGTTTTCAACATCTTGTAAAATCTTTTTCGACCTCGCCGTGAGAACATCAGCCGTTTTCTAAGCTCTTCGTTTGCCTCTATTGACACATTATCAGTCACTGGCAAACAGTTCTCCGGGACACAGGGGCAGTCACTTCGGGTACTGGTGCTGGCAGGGAGAACTGAAGAACATGATTTTACTGGCACCTTTTTTGGCCTACTGCTTTTCCTGTTGCAGAGGCTGCTCTTGTTACTCCAGCTTCTGCCGTTTTGAGAGCAATAGGTGCAGCTTTAGTGGAAAGACCAGGCAATGCGGATCGAATTGATGAAAACAGCGTGGATAAAAATCCACCCTCGATTTTACCTCTTACAGTGCGTGATGGCTTCATGTTTTATACTTTTAACAGCTACTGTTTTTATGTCTCTGAGACGTTCGTCATGATTCCCGTTAAGACGCTCTGCGTCTATGGCGTCTTTGGAAGGACGTGCATATAATAGCTGATTATTTCATTGTTGTTGTCCACTTTGTTTCCGGACTGATCCGTGAGCCACATGGTAATCTTAGAAATCTCATACGTGTTCACGATGGGATAATAAATACAAGGAGTAGTCGGATTTGCATGAGTGATCCCGGTGGCACATTAATCACTGTAGAATAAATCACATTGGAGCCGATCCCACTGAGGATAATGATCCGTAAGAAATTAATTGAACAATTGATAAGTAAACTATCCACTTTGGTGACATTGACAGGTAAATTACCTTCGTACACTCCATTGGCAGACAAAATTACTCCCTGTGGTAAAACCCAGTATAGATCCTATAGAATTCGAAATATCAAATCCAACACGATATCCGTCCGAGAAGGTGATTCTGGTACGAAGCGTAGAATAAGTAGGCTCGATTTTGATATTGGCAGCGAAATGACCTCTCTCTTCCTCATATCTTATCTTCACCATTAAACGTCTCATCTCTTCACTATTCTCATCCAGATCACTATGTTCCTACTTTAATCTAGATATCTCCTTGGCTACAGCCTCTTCTATACGCTTCTCGTTGGCTTCTCTGAATTCCTGGCGTCGGCTGAAAAAGCATTGAATCCGTCTCAGTTGTAAAATGGGTAACTGTTCTTTCGGACAGACTCACAGGCTGTGCTGCTGACTCAAGTGTACAGGGGGCAATTTCTCTTTCAGACAGATCCACATGATTATGTGATGTCGTGGCCACGTTGTGGCTCGGGGATAAGCCCATTTCTCTTTCAGATTTCATGGGTGATTGATCCAGAGTAGGTTCAAGCAACTTAGTTGCCTGTGCTTGTACCTAATCTTGTATGTAATCGGGTAATATGACTCCAACCGGACTTGGCAACTTAGTTGCCTGTACAGGTGTGACCGACGTTGTCGTGAGAAACATCGTTTCGGAAAACTCTATTTTGGAAAACTCGTTTTCTGCCGTGACGTTTTCTTCACTGTGGGTTTGTCTCTGCTTGTGGTTTTGATACCGAGAGGGCTGAGATTTCGATTGACACCATCGCAAAGTTTGAGTATGCTGACGCTGTACTTCTTTAGATCAGAACGGATTTTAATGCGATCATGAAATCGGCGCAGAGTGTGCGTTGTAATCGATCGCCCTTCGTTTTGAGATACTCTTCTATTTCTTTACCTTGATCTAGTTTGCTGACTTTTGTCAATGTGTCCATTGCAGCTTTGTACTCATCCTCTTGCTGCTCCTCGAGATCCGTCAGGTCTTCCAGGAGCCTGGTTTGTTGATCAGCACTGATTTCTTGCTATTTGGCTAATGCCTCATTGAGAGGTTTAAACACTTCCTGAGCGACATCGAGCTGAAATACCTGCTGACCCTACTTTATTCTCAGTGAACCTCTGACGTAACGCTGCCCGTTGCTCAACAAATTTTCTGAGCACGTCCTTATGCTGACGTTTACTGGTGATCTTTCCAAACGACATGGTTTTTACCGAAGTGGAAGATAAAGCGTATCAGACGACGGACAGCTTTAGCTGTCAGGAACATAAAATTCCTAAAAACCTTTTCTCCGGTATGCTTTCTGCATCGTTATGAAACGTCATATAAACGTGTTTACTCACAGATGTCACGGCGGCATAACAGTACTTGAATTCTTTGGCTGGGATACCGCTGCAGTGGTCGCGCGCAATCGCGTCCACATCTCTGTTATCTAAACCAGAAAACAGTACAAAACATTCTTTACTTCGCCTGATATATTTAGACACGTCGTAATAAGATTGCATTAAGTAAATACTGTTTACAATGCTTGTTTCGCTACAATGAAAAATACTCACAGATTTTGGTCATATTTTCTCGATCGATCTTAATATCGTCAAACACAATAATTGTGTGCTTGTCCGAATCCAGTTCTTCCACTGGTTGAATCTCATTTGGCTCGACAATCGTAAAATTGCTGCCCTGTCGATGATAGCTGCAGTCAGTGCTAGCGCAGACACCGCTTTTATTTTTCCAGGAGACTCACTAAACTCGGAAAGCGTTTTGTTTTTATCCTGGTGAGGATTAAGCGTGAAAACGATCACGTGGTAATTGAGCATGTCATTCAGCAGTATGTTCATCCGCAGATTGGTTTTACCGCAGCCTGTAGGACCTGCGATCATGTAATGGCAATCAGGCAGCAAAAACTGATATTGATGTTTCTACGTCTTCGTCTTGGCATTGAAATTAATGATATTCAGTTTTATATTAAACATGTCCTACACTTCTTTTGGAACGTTGATTGGATCCGGCTCAAGCTCCGATGCAGGCAGTATAGCTCCGTGCAGGAGGAGCTGGAAAAGAAAGTCAATCGCACCGGCGACTCCATGCAGGGAAACTTGAATATGAGCGGTCACAGCATCACCAATCTGGAGGATATAAGTTATCCACCACCGGATGCCAATGCCGCACGCTGGTTACACGTGTCTCAACTGGCTCTGACGAAATCAGGAGGAACGATGACGGGAAATCTGAACATGGGTGGAAAGAGTTTATATGGTCTTCCCTCGGCTGCTGCTGGATCTTCTCATCCGGAAATATCAATGTCACTGGAACGTTTTCTGTGGCTGGCACGTTTTTCGTGGCCAGTCAAGTGACAAGCGATCTGATAATTACCTTACCGTCCTTTGGACCCACTTCTCAAAATTCACGGCCTGTGGGAGTTTATACGGGACTAAACTCGAGAGCGACCATGATTTACCATTTTGGAACTATGAACCATTCTATTTGGATTGATAGACAAGCCAGCGGAAATTATACTCCCATCGTGATTCAAACTGTGGAAGGACTTAGAATTAACAGCGCTAGTTACTACTAGCTGGTGGATCAAAAACACAAAATTTAGCTTGAACAGAATGACATCTATGGAAGGACAATAATTATACGAACTCCCAAAGACATGGTCTATCACCGACGACACTCAAGCGGTTTCATATTCGCAGTTAGACTCGTTTGGAAATACTAAATTATCACAAACAGGATTCACAATTACTGAAACTCATCGCGGCGGCAGGAGTTAAGTTGGTGGTGACGGATTATCCACCTGAAGCCAACAACGAGGTAGCCGCGAAAATGTACATGGACACGCGCCGTGTCAGAAACACCACTGTACATATTCCAACGTTCACGGGAAATACTGGGAAATAAATTGCTGTATCCGCGCCGCTTGTCGTCACTGCGAGCGGAATTGTGTCTGTGGTAGTCACAGTCAATCCGTTCATGTTGATTTTATCCGGAGC
>JAECUM010015988.1:0-52422 GCA_016617855.1 Megalonaias nervosa | reverse complement strand
AGCAAATAACAGATGTAGATGGTTAATGGTAGGAATTTCACTTTGTTGTAATAAACCTTGAGTAAAAGAATTTTGCGGTCTTCATATGCAATGTTTTCGACGGCGAAATTCAGGACCAACACCATGTATTCAATGTGGCGTTGGTGTACGAAAAAAGACTCAAATATGTGCAAAATGCGGCGGTAAACGATATCGGGAATTAAAACGATATTACGATAAAAATTACAGCCCGTCGGTGTCTCCACTAAAACAGAAAAAGATTATATCGTTAAATTTAAAAAATAATCATTTAAACAAATAATATTATTATATATGGAGCAAAATGAATTGTGACACATCCTACAATTAAGAATTACGAGGCATCGCACAATGGAACAATAAGACAATGCAAAAATAAAAAACCATTAGGTCATATCATTAATACTGGTTATCTTATGTTTCCTGCTGGAACAAATAAAATGTATTACTGTCATGGATTCATCTATGAATGTTTTAATGGCATTATCAAGGATGGATTTGTAATTGATCATATTGACAGTAATGTAACCAATAATTCCTTGGAAGATTTACGAGCTATCACACAAAGTCAAAATTCTTTGTATGGAAATACCGGAAGATGTAAAATGTTCATGAGGAGAGCGGTTAAATCCATAAATATAGAAACCGGAGAAGAATTAAATTTTCCTTCGATGACTGCAGCTGGTAAATATTTTGATATTTATCCATATGCGATACGATGTGTTGCTGAGGAGGTACGAAGATCATCACATTCAAAGAAATACAAACAATGGATAATATTTAAGTATAATTAAACTGAAAAAAAAAACATTAGCTATATGAAACCAGAAATATTAATTTACGACAGTGTTGAAATCTGTATTCCTGATAAATTGCCGCCGTGGACTAAAGTTAAAATCAGAGAAGAAAAAAATGGAATCGTTTTTACAGAATTTACTGATATGGTTTATAAAGGTTTTTCACGGAGTTCATGTTCAGTGATGCCAGTTTCCCGTGTTGAACGTACACGGCGACGATTACAAGAAAAATTCAGAGCAAGATAATAATTATTAACATTTTTATTTTGCAGCTCAATCTGAAATTTTTTATATTTTTTTCTGTTGTTTAGTCGAAATTTCATGATTTGTTTTACTATTTTACCCGATTTTTCACGTGTTTTTTGGTCAAATCCTTAAAATTTGAGGGTGAAAAACCCAGGGCTTTAACGGGAATTTAACATAGAAAAAATGAAAAATGATTTTTTTCTGGTTGTTACCGGGTTTTTGTGTATTTGTTTGTGAATGTTTGGTGTAAAAGGCCAGAAAAAACCAGAAAAGAAAAACATAAAAAAGCATTTTTCATTTTTTCTATGTTAAATTCCCTTTAACCCTCTGGAGTTTTCATCCTCAAAAATTTGAAATTTGGGCATTTTGCAAAGATTCAGAAATCGTATTAAACAAATAATTTATAAATAATGAACAACGAAAATCTTAACGCAATTATTACTGCTATCAAGCAATTACAAGATAAGGGAATAAAAATATCTGATGAACTTGATCCTGAAAAGAGTATGCGAGATTATTAGCCTTTACAGTTTAGGAAATCAGAAAATAAATATACTCTTCCATCCGATTATAGATTCATAAAATTAATTCAAAATGCAATGCTACAATCGTTAGCAGCAATCACAGATGCACAAGTAAAATTATTTGTCCCGTTGTCACGTTCAATCAAAAAAATTAGACCAGAATTATCTCGTGAATATGAAACGAAGAAATTAATACATGCTAGAATAAAACAACTCAAGGATAATATGTCGGTGACAACGTCGCTGAATGACGTCGTGGAAGAATTACTAGCAAAAGATAACGATGAATGTAATTCAGATCATTAATCGCAGGACAAAAAAAAAATTATATTTTATTCAGATTGTTTTTTGCTTTTTGTAGCGCGAATATCTTATGATGACGTCCTACGAACGTGAGATCTAAGATCTCACGTATAAATTTATACTGAGCGTTTCCGACCTAAGATCAAGTAAATTTCCGTGTTGATCAGTAAATTAAAATTTATCCTGGTTAACCACTGATTAAGACATTTCAAATACATCACATCGATTGGCTCTAATACGATTTAATATCCCGGCGGAACCTGCGGCGTGAATGAATACAAAATATATCCTTGCTGGGTTTGGTTAGATTCTTCAACGTTAACTTGATAACTGCCATCAACAACATCACATACTAAATTTACCGCGATCGTCGATGTGATATTGACGATACCCGGTGATACATGGCGACCTCCATTATATGAATCGCTATTATATCTGAGAATACCAGACGGTGGACCCACCCTTCTCCATGATTCAAGAAACTTGGGAAAATTATTTGTGATCAGATTAATAACCGATGGTTTCAATTCATCGATTTTTAATCTGGTGTAATGTTCTTCGTAAGATCAATGTTAGATTTGATAACTTCTTCTATATTACCACTATGATATTTCAGATATTTGGATGCCTAATCTATGTAAATTTTTGGTGATAACATATTTAACGTATACAAAATCAGAAATTACTTGATTCAGATGCTGGACTAACTCTGTGATATTTGTTTTACGTCATCGTTGTAATATTGTATTATATCGGTAATTAGATTTTTGATTTTGGTGAATATTTGTTCTAATTCATTCTTCATTTTAGGTAATACTATAACCACAATTCTGAATATTGTACTTATAGCATTTTGAACATCATCACGTTTAACATCAGGACTAGATCCTGCATAATTAATTAAATCAACTTCCACAATATCAGGTATTTTTTCTTCTCCATCAGTAAAAAATTTAAAATTAGTATATATTTCCCATGGAGCATCACTCCGGTATCCTGGAATTTTGATAATATTTTTTTCGGTTATTAAGAACTTATCTAGTTGTGGTTCCTGTGGACCTTCGTAAACTGGCGGAATTTCTGGCCATCCTAGCACTGACCTAATCGAACTCTGATAAATATCTACGGCATAATCCGGTGAATTTATTTCGATAACCGATGATAACGTTGGTTCATGAACAACAATAGCTATTTTTGATTCTTTTCCTGTTATGGATTTAATCCTGCGCTGATAACTTCCCGCGGGAATACTTACCACTTGCGAAGCTGGTGTTCCATCGTCGCGGTTTTTATTTGCAAATACCAGTGAATTGTTCGGTTGAAGTCCACCAAATGTCGCTTATCTGATATTTGGTCAACTATGATAAACCCGTAATTGTGCTAAAGCTATTTCTTTTACTGGAATCGGAGTTGGAAAATTGATACTAAATTCAGGATTAGTCGAACTTACCGATATCATCGTATTTTTCACCGGTGAAGTATTGGTAACAATCTGCTGTAATAGATCGTTTGACAGCGTGGGCATTATTGCTATTGCTGTAATTCTAAATTTACCGTAGCATCACTGTTGAGTGCTTCATTGCAGATCTTTATTATGGTACTAAATTCTTCATCGGATATTAATTTAGAATGTAATTTCATTGTATAATCATTTATTTTTTCATTGGTGCAAGTATCTATTTATCTATTTTTTTGCTATAATATTGAATATTCCAGCGATGGTGGTTGACGATGAAACGATAATCGTTACAACGATCGGTGCTGTTATCGTCAACGTTGATAATACTACACCGGTTCCAGCGACAATTTCAGAAACCGAATAAACAACAACATCACCGATAACCGCACGTCTACGATATTTCTTTATTTTTTCGGTATAATCGTCGATGATGGTTTTTAATTTATACTGCCATGCTGTTGCCTGATCATATCTGTATCGCTGAACATTAATCATTATATGTTACTGAGTAATTAATTGTGGTGTTTCAGCTACAAATTCTATACACCACCAATACTGCGTTGATTTTGGCTCTTCATCGGATGGTGGTTCCAGCATAAACTCTTCTTCGATATCTTTGTTTAACACGATAGAAACAACACCGGAAAATCTATCTACGGAATAACGCCAGGAATACCTGCTGGTAAAAATGCTAAATTTTTTACTGCTGAATACTGATAATCTGTAGATACCTGTTACCTCTGCGGTATGTTTGATGGAGTTATTTTGTGGTGTCTATGTATCTAATCCTGATGATACCACTTACACGATATTATTATTTCGTTTATGTGGAATTCTGATGAGATTGGTTTTTTCAACAATACCAGGAATTCCGCTGATAATATCGTTGAGCCTTGTGCTGATGTCAACCAGAGGAATATTTACCACTGATGGTTCTCCAAAAAATCATCAATGATTTTTTTCATATTTTTACGAAAACCTTGAAATGTTTTTACGTGATTAGTATAATTAGATTCAAGTACAGTTATTGCTTCGTTAGCTGTAGTTAACGAAGTTGTCTTATCGTCGACGTATTTTTTCGTTGCTGCATCTTCATCACTGGTTGGTTCTCTTAGTGCGACAATTTTATTTCCGTTCATGTTGATAATACCGGCCATAGTATCACCGGTAGATTTTAAAAGTTTGTTAATTTCATCTCTGATGGTTGCCATTGATACATTTGAATCTTTAATTCGCCCGTCGACGGTACATACTGGAATATTGTTTTCAGTTGAACCAAGAACCCTGCGGATTATATCAGTCCATTTAAGGTTACTCGTTTTCAAAATACCAAATTTATCCTGAAATACAACAACTTCGTTTTGATCAACATTTGTTAAATCCATGAGCTCAGCGAGATCATCTTTGGTAGCGTATTTTGATAAATCGATATCTTCTTTACTTTTTTCTGTCAGGTGTAGCAGTAGCTGATCTTCCGTAGTTATCTACCATTATATTATTTATGATTATTTAATGTGTAATGATGTACGACCTTGTGAGGTGGTTTTGTTGAATCAGATATTGCTTTAAGTACCGCTAATATTTCGCGACCTCATATCGGTGGATCCGTCATTGTTTGTGTTGGTAACGTTGAATACCAAACTGGAATATCTTTAGACGCAATATATTTCATAAATTCTCTTGGTGGAGCTAATCCATAAGAATCAAAATAGACGGTTCCACGTGGATCAATTGCGTATGCAACCCAGTGAGAGCCAGGTCCAGTATTCGAGTCGAGGTTAATTATTCCGGTTTCAACGCGTGTTGGATTTTTCGGTAATTGATCTCGCATAAACACTCCTCTGAAATTTTTATGCTTAATCGTGCAGCAGCGTTAATTAGATCAAAATTAGACATCGGATAAATTATCTCATCCCTGGAAGTTTTAGTCCCTTTCCGTCATATGTTCCTGGAAGTCTTAATCCGCGTCCTCGTCGTCTTTTTTTTAATCCACTTCCGGTAGCAATAGCTTTCTTTAATGCAATTCCAGCTGCGGTTCCAACTGCTCCTAACGCAGCAGCTTTTGCAACAGCAGGAGCAGCTGCTGATATTAACGCTGGAATAGCTGCGAGAACAGGAAATATACCTCCGGTTTTAATAGTATCTTTGATGGCACCCGCAGAAAGATTTACTCGTATTCCTTTGTTTGATTGTTTAGCTTCATTAAAATTCCTAAATTGTCATTCAGTCAGCGATAACTTATTGGCACTGCTCATTTGTTCTCGCTTCAGTGATATTTTTGTTCCACATCGTGCTGCTAACGATGATTGTAATCGTTTAATCTGACCAGGAGTCAGACTGACGTTAACGGACTGATAGGGCATGTTATATTCGATTCTGATTTCTAAATTGTCGATTACATGTTTTCTACGGGAGCATCGATGACTCTCATGCGACCGCCAACACCTTCGAGTAACATTGTATTGTCGCTAAGTATAACAGCGATTGCTCCGTAATTGGCAATGGCGCCTCGATTAACACGTGCTCGAAAATGTATATCAACGACGGACTGTCTGTATAAATCCAAATGTTCCAAAGAAAAATAATAAATCGGATATAGCGTGGTAAAATATAGTTGTGATATTGGTAAACCAGTGTCTATATTTTGATCACTCCCCATGAAAGAAAATAATTTATGATATGCACGAGCTACATGATTTCGTTCAAAATTTAGTAAAATTTCTTCTCATGGTTCTTGGTGTCCATTTATTCTCAGAGAAACTTCTGAAACACCGAGTTTGTCCAATATCATGATACTGCGAGTTTGGTCGTTTTCTCGTGCAGCATCTTGAAGTGCAATAAATATATGACGTGGTGCAGAAATACCGTGTTGTGATGCTATTTGCCACGTAAATAACCCATTAACGGTACTTTGGATGCCATCTGAGGTTGTTGTTAACCACGATAACATCGATTTATTGCCGGTTCTCATAAAAGCAAGTAAAAGTTCTTCTTCAGAAATCGATGGAGTCATCACTGGCATCCACAATGGAAATTTTGTTAGAATTACTTTACCAGCATCACCGTCAGTTCGCCATATTGCATCGTTGCTGTCACCTTTTCGTATAAATAACACAGTGTGTCTAGCTCCGAAAATGACTTTTCTAACATTTCTGCAAAATCCAAAAATATGTGAGAACGGAATCGCACATGAAAATCTTCTTTCGTCACCTTGCAACATTGCTCTACGTGCTCTAAATCCTAAATTAAAATTTGGTCTAATATTGATGATCATATTTTCCACGTCTGCGTCGCCGGTTCTGCATTATTTCTTGGTCGTCTTACTTCATACTGATTGTATTCAGGATGATCTGAAGTATCTTTGATAAACATCATAGATGGACCAGCCGATCTCGAATAATCGTCGCTGTATCTTGCAAGGCCAAGTATAGTCGTAGCAACGTCGACGTCTTTGTCAATGGATTCAATTTTTTTTTTCCATCGATAAAATATGTAGTGCTGCTAAATAACGCCATGATGCCGTTGTTGACAAAACCAATACCAACACCAGCATTAAATGCGGTATCATCGGTTTTCAAAATATGTCCTTCGACTTCGATAAATGCTTCAGCGGGTAAGAAGTATCTGCTGGCATCATGAACTTGAAGTTCGATCTTAGCGTTGTTTGGTTCTCGTGTATCATAAGAATAATACTGGCAATCTCTCACAGATTTATCTCGAGAACCGGTGCATCTACGTCAAATGCGGGATCAGAAACACATTCGAACATGATTTATATTATTGATGTTCATCTAATACGAAGACCACTTCTCGAAGTAAGACCACTTCCTGCCATTAAACTCAATGCGGCATTTTGTTCACTGTCAGTGGTAGCTGCTAATTCCGCTAATTTTTTATCTGCAGCTTGATTTATTATCTTGCTGATGTTTGCTGGCATTACTTCGGTGCTAGGTAATTTTACTAGTTGTTTCGGAGATCTGCGTATTAATCGTGCTAATCTATCTTTGATAGCGGAGAACGCTTTACCAGCAGCATCACCTGCGGCGCTGATACCTTTTCCTCGAATAACGTCAATGGCCTTCATTCCAAGTTGTTTTTCAATTGGTATTGCTTTAGGAGCTAATCTTTGGAACAAACCTTGAACAACATCACCGATACCATCTCCGTAGAACGCTTTGCACAAGGGTAATATTGAACTCATTACACGTATCATGGCTGGTCCACGTTGAGCAGTATGTATACTCATTCTATTATATTTACTAATTTAATCGCTGTGATCATCGTCAATGACTTCGTTGATGAGAGACCGGTACACGTTAGTATCCATGATACCACCGGTAAATAATCGTTGGCAAATGGATGTTATTTCGTTGATGATTTCAGGGGAATTGTTTCCAGCTCGTTTCCCACCAATTAAAATTTCTAATCGATCAACATCAACAAGAATATTATCTGGACAAATAACGAGACCACTTCCTGTTTTACCAAGACCACTTCTAGTTGGATCTTTACCAGAGGGTTTTCCAGTGGAACCCCAAAATTTCCAAGAAGATTTAGGTTCTGGTTTGAGAGGTTCTGGTGGAGTTGGTTCTGGTGGAGTTGGTTCGCTGGGTGGTGTATGAGACGGTCGTATTTTCATAGCCGCTTCCAAAGCTTTTGATGGTAAATCTTCTCTTAATTTTTCCATTTGTTTTATCGTTTCTCTGTCCTATGTTCTTCTTGCAATTCCTCCTGTATTTCTATTTGTTCTTGTATTGATTCTAGCTCTTTCAGTAATTGTTCTTGTTCTATTTTTTTTCTCTCATTATTTTCTCCTGTAATCTTTGTATTCTTTTTTCTATTGCTTTCGATGGGTTATTTATGTGCACTTTTATAGCTGACTTTAAATCGTCTCTTAATTTTTCTATTTCTCTAGCTAACGTTTGTTCCACATCTAATTCTGATTCTACTTGTGTTGATTCTTTTTTACCTGCTTCTTCTCGTGGTAATGATTTTTGACCTTTTCTTATTAATATTGTTTCTTGTTGTTGCTCCGGTGTTAGTCTACTCCATTTGACATAATTACTTATTGCTTTAATAAATTCAACATATCTTGGATCACTATCTTTAACTCGATCAATACCATAATATATGCGAAATATCCATTTGTACCATGTTTCATAGTTTACGTTTTCACTGGCATATTCGGGTTTTACAAAATTGATCTTGAGTATTGTAACTTCTTGCTGCAAATACTCCTAAATTTTTTACATTTCTAATCTGCTTGATAAAGCTAATAACTTGGTCACTAAATTTATCGATCATACTAACCCTGGTTTTTATTTCTGGTGGAGAAACAGGACGGTCTTTTCTTTGGTCGAGCGCATTTTTGTCTGTTCACCCCCTCTGCTGCTTACGCTGATATATCACCAATCATATTTATAGCACAATGTTTCAGCTGGCGTTTCCCTATAAAGAGTAGTATTTGGTACATCAATATGGCTTCATGTCTTGATTCTGATGTTTGATATTGTCCAGGGGATTTATAAATAGGTTGATACATTGATAATAATTGCAATAGAGCAGTTTGGGACTGTACGGGATAATACGTGAAATCCTATATTAAATAGGTCTATAGGTTTAACATGGCAATGGGTTTATATATTCAAACGGTAACAGTGTAACAAGTGGATGACCTCAGCTGGGCTGACATAGCAACAGTGTTGCAGTTGACCTCAATATGCGTATGTATGGGAAATCCTATGTTAAATTTGTTCATAGGGTTAACATGCGTGAGGCACCTGGTGGCAGTTGGGACTCTTTGGACACAGTTGGATCTATAGGTTCTACATTAGGGCTCTCTTCAAAACAGTATGTTGTAGGAACTTCAATACGAACATCACTCGACGTTGAGGTGTTTTCAACAGACTGAATTGTCACAGTTCTTGTTTCGATAAATCCAGTAAATTTTGTAACATTCCGGTTCTGTCTAGGACTTTGGTCTTGGTTGAAAGTACATTTTATCAGCAGCGGCTACAACTAAAGAATAACAAATGGTCGTCCCCTTAGGAGATTTATTTTTAGAAATGGGTTTCAATTTTTTGATCGATTTAGGAAACACACTTATGGTCTGGATGTCTCGGAAAGCCTGGAGACACTGTCACCGAGGTGAGGGGTTTGGGGAATACGGTTGCGTCTGAGTAGTAGTACCTCTCTCTCTCTCTCTCTCTCTCTCTCTCTCTCTCTCTCTCTCTCTCTCTCTCTCTTAGGTATCTTCTTGCGTCCAAGCATCAAAGCCAAAACATGTCCAATCACGTACATCTTTCCTTTGTTCGTGTACGTCACAAGCTACAAACAGTTCTTGCAAGCGTCGACAGTTGATGAAGCGCTACCAACTTTTCGTCACACAGAGGTAGAGAAGAATCGATCTGAATAGCTATTACGTCTGCATTACCCCTAGAACTTCAATCCTTGGTATATAAAACACTCTCTATAGATGAATAGTCTTGATAAAGAGATATCTGATATTTTTTTCACTTCTTTCGCTTCCGTCTTGTGCATTGCTTCGTCTAACAGTTCCACAATAACAGCTATTGATATGGCTCATCCTTGTTGTTGATAATATGTTTTATATACCAAGGATTGAAGTTCTAGGGATAATGCTATTCAGAGTAAAGTAGACACTTCCTCTCATTCCGTAATCGATCAAGATCACGGACATTACTGGTTTTCAACCAAAGAAAGGTAGTGACAGTGGGGAGACCTTCGGGGATGTTCCAGGGAGGCCGAATCTTTCTGCACCCATTCGGGAAGTGACACACCACAACTGAAAGACTTGATTTATCTCATTTCCCAAGTAGACAAATCCAACCCTGGCTGATTGTTTGGGAGTAGGACCTTCCAGATATTTAGCCATTTTCATTTAAACGTTTGGATTTGAGTTTCAAACTCACAGTAGCCAGACAAAGCAACAAGCAACATCTATTATTCTTTTACGGGTGCATTTCGATGAAGTGGTGGCATCTGTAGTAGTTTGCACAGGTTAGGATGAGATCTGAAGGATGGTAGTCGCACGTTGTCAAGTTGGCCAGTAATGCAGAAAAGTGGTATTGCATCTCTTCCACTAGTAAAGAGGCACGGTTTACGGTAATAAACAGAACAGGTTCCGCCGCTAGAACGACAAGGTACATGAACAGCATCACGTTCCATGGTGATAGAGTTATGGATATCTGTATCATATATTAATTTACGTTAAAAGTCTATGCTCTTCAAAATAAGTAACATAAAAGAGTGAAAGACAGCAAGCTTTGTAAAATTTTAAAATAATTTATTTCCCTAATATACAAAGTGAAAATGAGAAAAACAACTTACGGTATTGCAAATTAAATCCCAAAATAATCCAAGAATTAAAGACACAAGTCCTAGTAATATAATGTCCTGAATATAGCTCAGTACAAGTCCCGAAGAAATCCAAAACCGAAATTCCAGGTTTGAATTCAGTATAAATTCTAGTGAATGTCTTATCCAATAATTTTATCAGAGCACGTTTGTATTTCCAGAGAAAATAATCACCTGAATTCAATAATTTGAAGAAAATAAAATTCAGCCCAACTGGTCATAATATAATACAACTTGAAAGTGCTAGATGTTAAAGCACAAATAAACAAGTCCTCACAATTACAAGATTATATAGTTCTCTACTTGACCCGAGGTCACAATTAGCATTTTCTAAAAGAAACCATTACCTAATGGAAAATGACATTTTAGAATGAGCCTGATGTTTACAGAACATTAACTTGGATTATGTATAATTCACTTAGGAAACTCCAGAACTTTGACCCAAATAAACATTTACCTCTTCTATTAATAATGATCCTGATATTAAGCCAATGCACAAAGAGAATAATTTAGCTATGTATTAGTTGTTTACAATGAATAAATAAAAAAGGTAAATCAGGTCAAGCAGAACTGAACTCAATTTCGGACAAGGTCAAGTCCAGCATACAGTGTTACATTACAATAGCATGTAATAAACCAAAAACAATTAAAACTAAAAAGCAAACAATTAAATTAAATATACATAACATTTATAAGTAATTAATTAATTCGTTCGGATTAATGATATTTAGTTTTTTATTCTTAAATTCAGTGGCTGGCCAGTAATAAAAAGAATACATAGATGTATGTTCCCCAAAGTATAATTGCCAAGTTAATATCAACACCTAAATCGGCCAAGTACGCCACGCATTACTGGAATGGGGTTCATGTCAACATAGCGTGATTACATGGAATACGTTTGTACTGCTGACATGTCACGAATTTCCTAGCAGTTGACTGGATAATCATAAAAGGGTATTGTTGACGACCAAGGCATTTCGCAAATGAAAATGATTTATATGTTCGGGAATCTCTTATGTGATTCAGATTTTCTTCGATACGCATAGGGTTACCATATAAGGGAATTAAAGGACCGCGTTATCATTCTACAGTTATATTTAGCTTTTGAAAGAGTCGTGAGAGGACATTTGATTTATTTATAATTTGTTAGTTCAAATTGCACTATATAGACAGTACTTTGCTGAACTGTTTTGAACTTATTCAAAGACTTGGTCATTTAAATGATTCAATTGGATTATATGAAACATTGACAAACATTAGTGATATTCTACTTTCATGTAATTGACCTTGATGTAAAAGCGTTTGGATTATTTGAACTGTGTTTCTTCAGTGGTGCTTGCATAGCACATAAGCACACCAGAACCTTCCTTAGAAATACTTTTCGATAGTTTCCCCTTCACAGTGAAATTGATAGTATATTTAGGATAATAGAGGAATTCATGCACTGCAAATTAGTTTTAATTCTCTCACTTTGTTTGATTCTATATTTTAGGGAAATAAATTTATATTTCGGAAACATGAATACTTGGTTTTTATTTTGTCTTGTCCAATATTTTAAGAAACTAGACATAACAAGATTAACGGAATTTGAATCTTATTGGAATATTTTCAGGATTTGAGTTTATTTGTATATTTTAGTTATTGTAATGTTTCAGAGATTTTAATTTTCGGAAGATTGTTTCTCAAATTAGAATTTCATTGTTTGAAATTTTAGTGGTATTTTGATTTTATAGATAGGAAATTTTAACAGCGAAAATAACAAACTTTCACTACGACAGTCAAGATAGAGAATTGTACTGCCGATCACAACCAGGAAATATTAGATTCCTTGAAAAATGACAAGTTGTTTGAAAATCACTGAGCAGTATGATCTAACTGAAGCGGATGCTTATTGAGTGAAACAAGAGATCATGAATATTTTCATACTTTAATTGGTACGAAAGAGTATTCTAGACAGAAGAGTTTTGGGTTTAATCAAGTGGTCTCAATATGGTTCGGACAGGTTAGTTGAGGAATTAAAGGAAAGAATCACACGTAAGTTGAGTTAGAAAAGCTTCAGCTTCAGCGGAGAATAATGCAAATGTAAATGCAAGAAAGAAAGGAGGAGAGAGAACGAAAAAGGAAGAAGGATGATAAAGGCAGTTGCGTAGAGATAAGCAAGAGAGGGAAATGCAAGAAAAAAAGGAGAAGAGCAAGAGAAAGGCACGAGAGGGATATGGAAATGCACAGAAAGGAGCATCAGAAATAAATACAAAGGCTAGATGAAGAGATAACGCTAATAAGAACGAATAGAGATTTCGCGAATAATTTCAGCAGTGACGTTCACACTTACCTTGATGATAGAGGGGTTTAATCTTTAGAAAAGGCAACTAGTATAGCTGTTGATTCTTCTCTGACTCGCGAGGTCCCATTTGTTAATAAATCATCCTCTCAACAGGGTTTTGTAAAGAAACATTTCAGTCTTTTTTGTGTAATTACAAGTCTCAAGCTGGTAAATATGAAGAATCAAATTTCTGATAAGAAGATTAAGAAATCCCTCTCTCTTCCCACGTACACTTATTGAAAGAGGACAGTGCACGTTATTTCTGATTACTACATGGCAAAAAATAAGCAACATAAAAACAGCAAGAGATCAAGGTCACTATCATGTATTGAAAGACTAGCCAGTCTGATTTTGCTATGGAGATTTACTAACCATTTATGTCTTGGGGTTCATTATCAACTGTTGGTGATTTAGACAAGGCTACTCTTAGTAACATACTAGGAGACACAGGAAGTTTTCATACTTTGTGTTTTGGAGTACTTTTCCCTTTTCTGTCGTCTGGTGAAAGTGCTGTAATGCTGTGATTAGATTGTGGATTTATTAATGTTCCTCTCCAATGGGGCAATTTGTCATTAAACTTATTTCTCGAGCCGGTGGTTAAAGTAGCACAAACTTCTAAGGGAACTAAGGTAGTGGTTAATCCACTTTTACCTGACAAACCTTGAAGTAGACATTCCTGGTTTATAACCAGTTTGCACAGTCACTGGAGCTATCGCAAAGCATGTTTTTGATAATGAATCTGTTGGACAAATTGCTATTCTTTGAGCAAACACCATTTTAGGTCAGGTTTTTATTGAAATCGTTTTTGCTCCCATTGTTAGCTGATCACTCACAAAGTTAACATAAAGTCGTTCGGATTTTATTTGCTTTGTGAGTGATTAAGTAAAACTTACGCATCGGTAAATACCCAACCATGAGCATTTAATCCTTATAATTCCAATTTACTTTCTTTCTTCATCATACCGGCAGAATTCATTAACAAAGCAGTCACTTTTAGGTAGCTCGGAGTTTTCTTTCAGTAGCCTGTTCTCTGCAATAGAATCATCTTCGTTAGCCAAGGTTTCGATATAACCCTATCTACACATTGGCGTATCGAGCAGATATTTGTGTGCTTTTAGTCTTTGAATTTCCCTGGACGCGGCGGCAAGCCACCACATCTAATCAAAATTAAGTTGTTAAATTTGAATACTGTCTTACATAATCGAGACAAGGAGAGCATACAATTTGAATGGACTGATAAATAAATAATTTTCTACTGCCGGTCCGTGTTTGAACAAATTCTTCTGTAATGGTTTCCCTCTGGTACATAGTTATGCTTTCGATGATAAACTTACAAAGTATCCTTTTTAGGTCAACTGCCTCAAAAATTTTCGGCCGATGCACCACTGCTGCATGCTGCTGGTTTACTGGCATTACATACTAAGGCAGGCAACTCATAAAATCCAATAGCTGTCCCTAGGACAAAGTATTAAAATATATATTAAATCTCCCAAGATGTAGATAGGATTATCATATCGGAACCGGCTAACGAAGATGCAGTAGAATACATAGCCCTGTCTTCGTTAGCCAAAAGTGGTCTATTGTTTGGTAGCAATATAGGGTAGAGTGTCAGAGTGGGTCATGCTAGTTACCTAATCAGCTTTTTTATGATAATTTTTGTTTAACAGAAAATAGTTTATGCTGTTTAAACCAGGTTATTCCTGTTTATAACAATAAGCTTGCATATGGCAGGTGGTGTTATAGCATCTGTTGTTCTTGCTTTCTGCGCATTTCGATCATTCAAAAGCAAATTCATGCCCATCTTTAGTGATATCCCTGGCTCGTCAAATGACCATGACCTTTCATCACAGCTGCTGGTACATGTTATCGAAGCGAAATGCAATAATGTTTGAAGAATGGCTTGTAAAACCTGTTATATACCTGCTTCTGGAAAAGGGGTGAGTATTAGAGTGCAGGAACGTCTGTGCAATTAAATTGTTTTAAGTTAAAATAGACGGTTTTAATATGGGTTTTTAAATTTTGATCGGAAATGAGACGGGGGCTTATTGTTATTTTCATGGTATAAGTCGTTGATATAGATAAAACTTCACATAAGATGACCGGGAAATAGGAAACCAAAAGTAGTTCGCAGTACCGATGTGCAAAAAGAGACGATCAGTATCACGTGACCGTTTAAATCCAATCAAATTGTATAAACGCGGCTAATTCATAAAAATTGGAATTATATCTAAAAATAATCCTAAGTTCATGAGACGCTCCTTGGACACTGAATGTAATGTAGAAACTATGTGTCTTAATACAAAAGAATTTTATTTAACTGGCCCATTTAACCATATGAAAACTAATCTCGTAAATAGATAGTAACCTGCTTCGACAAAAATATTTGCTCCTGAATGCTTTGATTTGTTTTTGAATAAAAAACAGGCTTCTTGAAAGCCGAGAGGAAAACAGAAATATAATAATTCAATGAACGAAGAAGCCGTGTAACCCATCAGTTTGGCCTTAAAAAATATATATAAAAAAACAAACTACCAAAAACCATTCGAATAAGAATTTACAAAAATTATTTTGTCTAAAACTTCGGCTATTGAACCATCTTCACAATTGAAAACCTATTGCGTTTTGTGAACATTTGTTCATAACTCACATGGAAAATGACCGAAAGATAAGTACCAAAGATTAATATTGGAAGGTTAATAACTTGACTGTGCATTATTGATCTCCCATTTGATTATAACTGACTCATGAACGATTTATGCCCTGAGAAGTCTGGGTGATGCTAATAGAATTCTTCATATGCATCGTGCGGGATACAAAAATTCCACCTGATGGTCAGAATGTTACGCCAGACGCGAGGCTTTTCCAAGTCTCTGAAGCAAACGTGATATCCCAGGGTGGAATTTTGATATCCTACACCGAATAAAAATGAACAATTTGATTACATTTTTGAACTAAAAATGACTGTCGAAGTCAAAATGACGTATTGTAAATACTGATGAAACAAGTAAGTAACAAAAGTCATATTGAAAATGTCCTCCCCTTAATAGAATTATAAAGTTAGGTTTACTCAGATTCAGTGTAGATATAAATTAAAATTTAAACACACTTTACCTTTTTAAAAGCAGTGCTTGAAACGTCTATGGTAATATCAATGCACTGCGTCCGAATTCTGCACAGCAGATGGCTTGCGAAAAGATAAAAATGAGAACAAGTCAAAAAATGAAGTCCACTTTTACCCATAAGATTAATCGAGACAGACAAAATGTAATCGAATAGTTCTCGATTCTACTTTGATCTAGAATTGACATACCCTTTAGAAATAACAATGCGAATATGATTTATTTTTTTTAAAAAATGACAACTAAAATAGCGGTATTTTTAACTAGAATTTAAATTAAAGAAACCGCATTTGTACCTAGATCGGTAGGTGGGAAACGGCCTGTTTGCGGGACAAATAATTTCAACGAATACTTTTTAATATATAAATGTATTGCATGTAATATTTATCTTGATTACTGTAAAAGAATGTTCAAGCGATAATGTAAATCGGGAAGTTTCTGCTACTTTGTGTGCATTATGCATGCATGAGAAGGTCAAAATAGTCCACGAGCCAGGATAAAGAATAAACCTAACCCGCATTGGGTTGTCTACACTGGAAAAGACGAATTTATTGTTACATATGAAAATCAGAGAAAGGAGAAAAAAGATACAAATGTGCTGTACAAATAGTGACTGCATGTGGATTGCGTTATAACAGCTTTTCATTTGATCATCAACGCGATTCTATAAGTCTCTACCTGCACAAGGATTAGATTATTAAATGTCTGATTTACCGAACAGTGACCCCCACATAGAACTGGCTTAGTGGTAGACTTTGTTGATCCGTTCTTGTGCATTGTCTTCTACACGCCGTCTTTTGCTGATCACACAGGAAAAGTTGCTTACGCTTCACCATCATTGTCAGCTCTCGTTCTAGGGCACATATGTCGTCTTCATTTTCAACACTAAGTGACGTTGTAGTGTTTTTAAATTGCTATTGAACAGTTTATATTGATAATCTGACTTCCTTTTTGAGGGCTATAAAGACTGGAAGATCCTATAACTCGTCCTCGGAAACTGCTGAAGTGCTGGCCTTTGCACTCAGTTTAGAAGTTTGGTGGACTTCAAAGATCAAATGGCTGGCAGTGTGCAAAGGTCAAGCAATGAGATGTTGCTCGTGATTGAGGCATATCACTAGCAGGAAACTAGACATGCAAACTTTGTAAACCACAGGTGTGAACAAACTGGTGTTGACCTCGTCATGAAAATTGTCTGAAAAGGTAATACTAACTTTTATTCCGTAAATTTGGCTCCAGTTGAGTACTGATTAGAACCTATTAAATTGTTTGGCAAGAAAATAAAAACGAAGCTGGGATAACTCTTGTAAGTAAATCCATCAAAGTCCGCTAGAGTTATCTCCCATTCAGCTAGTAATGAATAAAAAGTAAAATTCGTTTCCTTTTTTATATTTATTTTTAATTTTGCACAAAGTCTTTTGGTTACATTAGTAATGTGCTTGGAACTTTTAGCATGTTCCTTGTTGTATATCTCTTAGTTATATAGTTATTACGTAGGTAGAAAATAATGCGCAGAGTGCCGGTCAATTAATATCTACTGCCTTTTAGGCCGAAAGTCGTTCCTGGACTTTAACTATCAACAAGAACAACAAATGCTCATATCAGCAAAAGTAAATGAATATACAGATATAATCATACAAACCTTTCAAACTCCTAGTAGTAAAACAAGGAGGTTTCTGGCTCACTAACTCTACATTTTTTCCAAACAAATACAAAGAAGCATTTTTGAGACCTCTATCGCTACTTTTTTAAACCCATCCTAACCACACCCATTGGGTTAGTGAGACATACCTTACTTGACAAAATTGTCAGATTATTTTTTATGGCTAGACAAAATTTCACACAACTTCTTCACCTATTGTCATTGTCTCAACTGCAGATATCAGAAATATTTCATTGTCATGCTGATGAAGACAGAACTTTATTCTGCCACTTACTCGACGACGACATTCGAACAAATCTTTTATTGTCATTTTGTTCAGAGGATATTTACTATCAATAGAAAATACTTTTGACCGATCAAGATCAATTGCTATTTTAATATATTTTTGTTGACTGATTGGAGCATGGAAGTTAACACACCTTGCTGATAACTCCTGACTTAATTGCTCAAGTTATTTGAAACATTCACTGCAGTAAAATCTAACAAGCGAAAGTTTGAGTTTGTCACGGCTCCTGAAACATATTCCTGAAGTTTCATTGTTAATTTCAATTGTCAACTGTTTGCCGTCAATCATCTGATTTTTAATTTTTCTATTGATGCTATCTGTCACTGCTAAATTTTCAAACATTATTTTATAAATTTTAGACTATTTTTTTAGACAAAATGTCATACTTGGCTATCATTACTATACGTATTGATAATTGTTTTCATACCTGCTTACTCTCATTGGGAGAATATTTGTAAGCACACCGTCAATGATACGAAACTCACGTATTAAATTGTCCATATCGTATTTTACACCGCGCAGATAAGATCGTATCTGATCAAGTAAATTTTTTTGTACCTTACGCTTGCTGTTTTACAAGCATTTTCTTTTTCTCAAGTCGAGGTTCAATTGTTTTACACGATGTTACAAGAGAAACACCAAAAAACGGGTTTAATGATGCTCCGCTTGAAATTATACCTAAGCATTAGCAGTGGTAAATATGATATTACCCAAAGTATTCTGCTGTAGTATTTTTTAAACACCAAAGGTTTCTGTGATAAAACTTGTAATATTGCATAACATTGCATTGGATTTTGCAATTTCCCCGGAAACATGAGTGAATCGATGATTTGTTTATTTCTTTCATTCTAATTATCAAGCATGACAAAATTTTCAATTCTTATTAATTTTGTTACGTTAAGAACGTCATAAAACTGTTTACTTTTAGGGTCATTAAGAAAATCTCTGTAAATGTCGTATACGTTTGATGAAACATCTTTGAATCTTTCATCTGTTGAAACCTCATTTTCTTTTAACCAGGAAAATATAAATATATCGTTAATGTAGAAAGAAGTTGTATAGTTTAAAAGAAATTTACAATTGTTCAAATTATCAATGAGTCCCATAGCTGATTTACAATCGAATAAGCTGAGGCAAGGTTTTTTTACCGTTAAAAGATTTGTAAACTGAACAGCCACTAAATTTATATCAAGATAACCTGAAACCTTTTATTAAGTCGGAATTTGAGAAAATAATATTTCCAATACTTACAAGATCATTTGCGTGGTCTCTTAACGCTAACTGTCTTGCTTGATCTAATGAAGGGATTCGTACATCTTCGAAGTCACTAATATCCTGATACTCGTATAAATTTTTCTGACACCTGTTTTAATAAAATGTTGAATAAAATAATCTTTTTCCTCCTTGCTATAATCTTTAATATCATCGATTATGCTTTTGATTGCAGCTAGTGATCTATTAATTATGATCGGAATAAACTTAATAAAATGCTTAATGCCACGAACAGTTTTTTATTTCATCATGAGAGGCAAAATTGGGTTAATATATCATCCCATTAGTAGATTTGCTTTATATCGATTATATCTACCTCCAGCACAGTCTTTTTGTCATTATAATCAAGACCAAGCTCTATAAAAAAACATTCGCTTGACAAAATTATCGTTTAGATCTTTGTTTTTGGCTAGCTTTGATTTTTTTAATTAGCCAAATTATGAAGATCATTATGTAATTCGTTAATTCGTGTTTGTTCCGGTCGTCTTTTGCCAGGCGCTCGTGTTTTTATTAAATTTTATTGATTAATCAAAACAGCATTATGTTATGTATCTTTAATTTAATTGTTTGTCTCTTAGTTTTAAATGTTGTTTATATTCCATTACATGTTACTTTAATGTAACATTGTTTCCTGGGCCCCGAGTGGCCGAGTGGTCTAAAGCGCTCTCCGTTACGGATCACTGCCATCTCACCTCTGTCTGCGTGGGTTCGAGTCTGGGATTCGGCGAATGTGGATATGTGAGAAAGCTTGCCAGTAGCTTCTCGTGGGTCGGTGGTTCTTTCCGGGGATTTCCCGGTTTCTTCCTCCACCATTAATACTGGCCGCCATGTATAGCCTATCGTGTGCTGAAAAATGGCGTCAAGTACAACAACAACAACAACAACATTGTTTACTGGACTTGACCTTGTCCAGAATTGAGTGCAGTTCTGTTTGAGCTGATTTACTTTTATATTTTTTTGTTTCATTGATGTAAGCAACTATTAATACTTTCATTATTTTCTATGGGTATAAGCTCATTGACCAAATTATTATTCAGGTAAACATGTTGATTTGGGTCGGGGTTTTGGGGATTCCAATGTGAATTTTATAGTTTACTATGTTTTAAATAATCAAGGCTCATTAGATCATTCAAGAAGGTTATTTTCAAATGGGTAATGGATGTTTTTAGAAAATGCTAATTTGTGACCTGATGTCAAACAGAGAACTATATTATCTTGTGACTGTCAGAATTTTACCAGTTGTGCTTTAACATCTAGCACTTTAAGTTGTGTTATGTTGTGACCAGTTTGGGCTGAATTTTATTTTCTTCAAATTATTGAATTCAAGTGATTTTTTTTCTCTGGAATACAAAAGTGCTCCGACGATAAAGACATTCATCGGAATTTATACTGAATTCAAACCTGGAATAATATTTATGTGATTCAACAAGAGACTTGTGATACATCAGTACGACGCAGTCCATAACAGACACGTCATAGCCTTCAATTTTAAATCTCTTTGGGCTTGAACTGAATTTTATGCAGGACTTTCTATTACCAGGACTTGTGTCTTTAATTCTTGGATTCTTTTTGGATTTAATTCGCAATACCGTAAGTTCTTTTTTCTTATTTTTCACTTTGTATTCTAGGGAAATAAATTATTTTTTAAACTTTACAAAGCTTGTTGTCTTCACTCTTCTGTTACTTATTTTATGAGCACAGATTCGTAGCAAGTGTCTTTTGATAATTCAAGAATAATTTGTTTTAGCAAATCCTCAACTTGCTTTTGTTCTTCCAAATAATCTTCAGGATGACAGTTTTTGCTTATGATATCAAAATCTTGTATAGCATTTTTAAGCTGAGATCCATGCATATTATGCACAGGAATAAAATCATCTTCGTTATCTGTGAGTTTGATTGTTTATACTTTCAAAATCAAGCTTTTTTAGTTCGTTCATGCTGTTTTTATACTGTGCTCTGTCAGATGCTGAATCCTTGACAGAAACATCTTTTTCAGGATTAAAAATATAATCATAAAACTCTTTTCCTACAGTTATAATTGCCTGTTCTGTCATTATGTTTTTAAATATTTGATTAAATTTAATCAATACGATGTAATTGTTAAGATCATGCCTGATAATCGAGTGTATACATTTGAAGCGCGGCCAGACCAAAAGTTTAATGTTTCACTGTTTGTTGTCCATTCTTGACCGCCGCTGATTATGATAGAGCTAAAAAGAAAGGCATGGTTTGGATTATTTCCAGAGTATTGTGTTGATGCAGTTTCCAAAAATACAAGTCTGTTGTTTGGAGAGTCGATAAGAGTTGGAATAAACCCAATATTGTTTTTAGTTCGTTTTATACTACCAGCGTCGTTGGCGCTGGAAACAGAGTCAACGTAAGATTTGTTGGATAAATCAACGGGATTAACCGGAATATACGTTGACGTTATTTTGTTAATTCCCATGTTTAGCGTACCAGTCATTGTGTTGCCGGTATCATATACAGATTTTACTTGGTTATAACTTGCTGCTTGACTTGCATTTGGCAAAGCTAGTGGAAATTTTTTTTCTAGCCCAATATTCTTTTTACCAGACATATCAATGTTTCTAGTCACTATACCACCTGTCTTATCAAGCTTGTTGTCATCTACGTATCTCAGCTGCAGATAACTTACTGCTTGACTTTGAACCAAATTTGCTGGCAGATATGCAGACAATCTTTTTTGCTTGACATATCAATGTTTCCAGTTACTGTTCCACATGTCTTATCAAGCTTGCTGTCATCTACAGATTTTAGTTGAGTATAACTTACCGCTTGCGTGTTATTCACATTTACTGGTGGATATGATGTTCAAGATCGATCACTCGTTGATTTGACATAAGCAAGTTTCCTGTATCGCCAGAGTTTTTGACAAACGCAGATAGATCAACTTTACAACTGTTGTTATAGCAGTATCAGAAGATACCGAACCTGTTAATGTTCCGAATTTTGTGAAAAATCTCATTGTTTATTCTTAACGCCCACATAAAAATACAGACATAAATTTACACTACAAAAAATTTGCATGCCACAAGTGGCTCCAACATCAAAGACAAATATAACTTGTTCTTATTTGATAAAACTAGCACGTGATCCTGTGAAGATGTTTCGTTGTTGCATTGATAAATGTCTGTAAAAATAATTTGTAAAAATTTACTGAATAACGATGGACAGGCAAAAAATTGATTTGCTAAAGAAATTTGTTAAAACGAGGGGGGCGTTTAAGAAGAAAGTACAAGAAGAAGGACAAGGACAACTAGCTGCTGCAGAAGAAACTGTCAAACTTTTAAAGCCGGTTACTGAAGTAATACTTAGAAAATAACCAGATACTAAAGCACTATCCGCCGACGGGCTAAATTAAAATAGAAGAGAAGGGTTTGTTATGTTTACTCTGAGAAAAACAAAAAGAAGAAACAGACACTGCTGTTAAAACAATATTAGAGTAAGCTGAACCTTACCAACAGATAATCGGAAAAAATTGATGACGCTAGAATGGAACAAGCCGAACAAGCGGAGGAAGAAAAAGAGCTTAAAAGCATGAATATACAGTTGGGTTTCAAGATTACCCAATAAAATAAAAGATCACGAGTACAACATGTTTAATAGCAGCAATTTTACCAAAACAAGTGTCCGACATCAGAAATAATTCAGCAGAAGATAATGATAAAATGATCAAACGTTTGGAAAACATACTATTAGACAATGAAGATAATGCTGAAAAAATTATACCAGAACATTTTGATGAAAATACCAAATTTTATAACGGGTATGGACGAGGTATTATTGCCGGACTTTACCTTGAAGCTACCAAAATAGCGTTGGCTAACGAAAAAGGTTGTAATGATGGTAGAAAAAAAATTAAGCACACTAGCAATAATTCTCGAGTTGTGCCTTCGATTAGTAAATCAATAGAATTCGAAACAATGCTTACCGCGTACACGAAAAAAATATATTTTCAGCAAAACAAAATATATCAAACCTCGATTCCAAAAACAACCAACTAATTATTCATAGCGTATTACAACCGCACCATGTGAGCAATTGCCAAGACATTTGTTTATTGTGTTTCAGCAGCAAGAGCGTAGTAACAATCAATTATAAAACAATGTTGTATTTGATCACGCTGATGTCAGGCGAATATTCGCTAGAATAAACTTGAAACAATATCCTTAATGAGCAATCAAATGCAACTTTTCCGCAGACGCTAATAATAACGTTACTCGAGCGTACATGTACGTGGTGGAAGCAAGGCAAAAATATCCGTACGTAGATAGCTGAAGCCAAATATCAGTTGATGAAATTCGAACGTTGTATCCAATCTTTTAATCTGATGTATCAAAACATTCGGAACGAGCTATTGGATCAACTGCTGATATCGAAGTTACACTTGGACGTTTGACGCAGCTTCCGCAACAGCGCTTAACGTGCACGCGCTTGTTGTCAGTGGCAGATTCGTGACAATTGACGCAACCAAAGAAAGCATGACTGTCTAAGAATAAGAAACAAAACTGTCTACCATACAAGTATTGTCTAACAAACAAATATAAGCAATGACAACGAAATATACTACAAAAGAAATATACCTGACTCCAGGGCAGATTAAGAAATTAGCTGTAGCAGTTAATAAACGCCGTGCAGTTTTTCTTAAAATATCGCCAGCACTGACTTCGTCAGGAACAACTGGAATAGCAACTAAACTAATGTTAACAAAACAACAAATCAATAAACTTAATCGAGGTAAACTGGTTGTTCTTAACCTGTATGTTGCGCAAATAACGGCGACGTCGAACGACTATGTCGTCAACGGCGGTTTTCTTGGACCAGCATTTGCAACGATAGCCAAAACTGTACTACCAAAACTAATACCTGTATTATGGACACTAGGACGAGCAGCAGCATCAGGAGCAGTATCAGGAGCAACTAAAGAAGCAGTGTCCGGAGACGGTATCAAACAAATTGTATAGTCGAACTTGAAGTTCAGTTCTTCAAACTTTAGTTTTGTCTAGCAAATAAAAATGAAAATGCCAACCGCAAAACGGTCAACATAAAAAGCGTCGCAGTCGACTAAAAATAAAACAACAGACATCCACAAAAAAGAGAACGTCGGCAAAGCCGAGGTCAACAACACGATAAATGAAACAAAGAGGGATTATTCCTTTCGCTCCACGTTTGGTAGGGCTAGCTGGCAGTCTGCATCCAAACCTGCTCGGAATTGGCCGTGGACTAATGTTGCCGGGAACCAGACGTTAACGTCAAAAAACTCCTGCGTTAAGCAGTTTCGAAATAAGTAATAAACTAAAATCAGTTAAATGTTTTCACGGGGTGTATTCCAAAGATGAATTATCCAGAGCATCAGTAAGTGGCTCGTGTGTAATTAATATATTAGCTTTCAATAACTGTTCCGGCACTGACTGGGTAGCCGTTTCCAATGACAATTATTTTGATTAGTTTGGACTTCCTCTAAGTGATGTCGTCAAGAAATATATCAGAACAAAACATAAAAAATAAATTATTCTTCTAGCCAACTACAGCCAGTTGGGACGTCTGCTTGTGGATGCTATTGTATTATTTTTGTCCGGCAGATGTCAAAATATTATAATTTTTTAAAGTTTATTCTACAGTTTGATAAATATCCACGTATAAATAATTTTAACCTAGCAATAAATCACTCGTGATAAATTTTGTGTGACAAATATAAAAATGACAACATGTTGTCTCAAATGCAAAACTTAAACGTCTAACACAGACGAGCGAACAGAAAAAGTCAACAACAGAATGATGCTAAAAAGTATCTGTGCTATTTGCGACAGAAAGAAAAGTATGTTCCTCAAATAAAGTTTGACAGCTACAGTAGCGGCGAAATCTGGAATAATTCGACTGAGAACAGATGGAGTAAAAACAGTTATTATTGTCGATGATTAAAAATAAAAATGAAAAGTGCAGCACGTAATTGTCATTGTGACAAGGATTTTTGTATCGAACAAGATAAAATTCTTAGGTATTGTAAATCCTGCGATAGCTAGGAAGTAATCGGCAGCGGCATTGACATCCACAACTTATTGGTAAATTACTAAAACCTAGCGGCGGTTGAACATTTCCCGGCCACAAATATATCGAGCCGTATAATCCGCTACATAAATAATTCGACGAGAACGACAATCCACTGCCTGGACAAGAGCCTTACAATGAAGTTGATACGATAGCAATGCGTCATGATATCTGTTATCGTGATAATGAACAAGAGAAACCTGGTTGTGAAAAATCATGCTAAACGAATTACATAAGATGAAACCAATAGGTGTGAGAGAACGTTTTGACCCAAAACTGGTGCAAGGAGTAATTGGAACAAAGTATAAACTCCGGCTTGGAAAGCCTTGCATTGCATTATGCTATGAATGTGCGCAAGCGCTAGCAACTGAATTACACCGACCTAAAAACTAAAAAGAACTTTCCGCGACGAAAGGTTGTCGCGAATGCCGTTGACGATATCTGGGCAATATATCTAGTAGATATGTCAAATCTTGCTCAGTTTAATGATAATAAGAAATACTTGTTTAATGTTATTGATGTTTTTAGCAAATACGCGATCTGTGTACTGTTGCCGATAAAACAGGAACATCGATAACTGATGCGTTAAAAGAAATTATCGTTAACATGGAAAGAAAACCAAATAAAATATGGACTGACCACGGCATAGAGTTTTTTTAATAAAAAAAATTGTACAGTTTCTAGCGCAAAATAACATCAAAAATATGTCACTGGAAATGAGGGAAAGAGCGTTATTATTGAACGATTTAATAGTACACTAAACAAAAGAATCCACAAACACCTGACAATGAAAAACACAAACAGATATATTGATGATTTGCAAAAGATAGCATCTGATTATAACAAAACAAAACATAGAGCGCTTAGAGCTCCGCCTGTAGAAATGTCACCAAATGATGCAATTAAAAATCCGATATTAGCAAACGAAAATATGTACCGGAGACATAAATTAAGGATCGGAGACAACGCCAGAATTTCTCTGAAAAAAAAAATATTTGAAAAAGGATTTGCCAAAAACTGGACCAAATAAGTATTTGATAAAGTTTTAATGACAATTCCTTTAACGTACGCGATAAAAGATTTGTCAGGCGAACCAGTAATTGGCAGCTTTTATGAACAGGAATTAGAAAAGACAGAGTAATCAGAAAACGTGGCAATAAAAGTCTTGTCAAGTGGCGCGGTTACAGCGATAAGTTTAATAGTTGGGTACCCACTAGAATTATTCAGAAATAATGTTTTTGTAAATTTCTTCGTATATGAGTAAGACCGATTTACACTTTACAAGCTTACATAACGATATCAAATACGATTTTCAAACTTCGGCGGCTGTGCCGCTGGCGATAGCTCCGCTCGACACCATAGGTGTTGCCAACGATGTCAGGTACATCAAGTTGAAGATCTTGACAAACACAAAATCAAATTGTATACCTTTTTGCCTACCTTGTTATCGCGGTGTTCATAAACGGCTTTATCAATTGCCATAATAACTGCAATTCGAATATCGAATTTCAATATTTTTTTTTTTTTTGCAATGTGATATTTGACATCATATCGCCCAGTTGTTGAACTTACGTACAATTTATAATCCTCAACGGTGTTAAAGTTGTCCTCTTCCTCATGATTTGACATCGGTGGCGGTGGTAAGTCATCAGCGTCAACTGCGTCTGCGTCGACTGTGGTATTTGGTTTGACAATAATATCCTCGTCTGTGTATTGTAAATATGCACAAGCTATCAGCTATCTGATAAGCTTTCTTTAGGAAGAACTTTAAGTCTGTTTCTCTTAATCTTGCTTTGGTAAGTGGTGGTAATGATAAAGTTCTGCTTACGGAGGCAGAAAAAAGCAACTACAAGAAGTTGTTTCTTTTGTTTTGACGATAAAGCCACAATTATGTTGTGATGCCATTCTTGTATTAGCCGTGGGGATAACGAAAATATTCATGTGTACCTCTTCCCCTAATATGATCCTGCAAATATCCGCTATTGATAATATTTACTAATGATTTTTGTTTGTTGTAATATGTCTGATTATTCCTTGATCATTTGCTTCGTAAGATCAAACACTGGGTGCGGTTGGAACTCGTCTTGCAAACCATGATTTGCAATGTTATCATCAGTTACCGTACAATTAACTCTATAAACTCGTTTTCCTTATGGAATATCTCCGCAAAACAACGAGTAGATGAAATCTTTCCTGAACATTTCTGTCCGTGTTGTATCTCCTTCTAATTTTACGCTAATCTTATCACCCGCCGGAGTTGCCTTACCAAACGGTAACTTTGATTTTAAAGTTATCACCGACCCTAACATGTTTCCAGCTTACATATATTTTGGGTGAACGCAGTAGTACTCCATCTCGTTTGCGCTTGTCATTATTTGTTCTGTCATTATACAATAATCAATCTATTTGTTTTATTGCACTTAAACACGATTAGAGATTTGTAAACAGTATTATAATACAATCTTAAAGTTGCGTGATATTGCGATAAAGAGCTTGATAGGAGAACCTACAAAAATTGCTACCGCTCTTGCTGGTTTTAACAGCAGCTACAAATTTGATAAAAAGATCGTTCTGGTAAATCAAACCTTTTTCATCTTCTGGAGCCAACAACAAAACTTGAGTTTGATGTGCACTAGGGTTTGAAGATCCTAACGCAATACCACGTTATACTGTCAAAAGCATATATTTCTGGAGATGATATTGGCGAAGAAATTTCTGATCCTTTTATCAGCACGAAATCAAAGCGTGTTTTACCTAGAACTAATATGACCTTGCTCGCTGACGAAATTCGTCAGGAAATTTGGAAAAAAAATAGAGGAGTTTACCTCAACAAGTCCAGGACGGAAATTTGAGATGATTTCCGAAATTCTTTTTCATATAATGAAATATTATATTCTTCGTAATCTTCCGCAAAAAATAAAAAATAAACAAAAAGTGCTGCATCAACGTAAAAAAACATCGATAATAGATGTTTCCAATGGGCTATTTTTCTGCGTTATTTCCAGCATAAAAAACGATAATGTTTAAAGTTTAAATTTCACCGGCATAGAATTTCCTGTCGCAGAAAAACAAATATCAAAGTTTGAGATACAAAACAATGTCTCTGTCAATGTCTTTGGTCTTGATGAGAAAGATCAAGTATATCCAATATATATTTCCGAGAAAGCGTCTCAATCAACAATAAACTTGCTGTTTTATAAAGGTCATTATATGTGGATCAAAAACTATAATGGGCTAGTTGGTGAACAACACAGCAAACCAACAAATAAGAAGTACTTATGTTATCGTTGTTTACACGTTTGCTCTGACTCAGGCGTTTGATTGCTCAGGCAGTTGATTAGTGAAGTTGATTCTTTTTTAATCTGTTAAGAAATAAAGTTCCAATGAAAAAATTGATTGCCACTTGAGGAAGATAAAGTACGTGATCATTGCCATTTGACCGGAAAATATTGTGGTCCTGCACACGATAATTGTGATCTAAAATTTCATGCTCCAGATTTAATTTCTGTTATTCTTCACAATTTCCGAGCATATGAAATTCATATTATAGTAGAAGCGTTTGGTGATCCGGAAATAAAATCTCGTTTAAAACTTGATAACACAATCAAATGTATTCAGAATAATTTTGAAAAGTATATGTCGGTTACTTTACGTAAGTTGCTTTTTATCGACAGCCTACAATTCATGACGTCATCGTTAGATGAGCTAGTAAAAGGCTGTAGCGAGTTTCATAATCTACAAGGCTGTTTCGGTGTTAAAGCAAGCTTACTAGCAAAAAAGTTATATTTCCTTAAGAGTATCTCCGCGATTGGAGCAAATTTGATGAAACTTCTTTACCCGACAAGGATAAAATTGAGTCGCAGCTGAAAAACGAAAGTATATCCGATGATGAGTAGAAATACACTGACGATATTTGGAATAAATTTTCGTGTAAACTTTTCGGGGATGTCATGATTTATATCTGAAAACGGATTTACTATTGCTGGCGGATGTATTTGAAAGTTTTCTCGAAAAGTGAGTTATAACAATTACTGACTAGATCCTTGTTGATATTACTTCGGTCCAGGTCTGTCGTGGAATGCTCTGCTAAAGTATAGCAAGGTTAAGTTAGAATTACTAACAGACGTTGACATGTTTAACTCTACTGAAAAAGCATCCGCGGTGGCATTAGCGTTATAGCACAAAAGTATGCTTGTGCAAATAACAAATACATGAAAGAGTACAATCCTGAGCTTCCATCAAAATGATTATTTACCTTGACAAAAAATAATTTGTATGGCTGTGCAATGTCAGAACTAATGCCGTCTAGCGGTTTTTATTTGACCTCTCCAGAACAATTTTTAAAAGAAACAGAAAAAAGATACCTGATGACATTTCGTATTTTGCTGAAGTAGATCTTGATTATCCTAGTTCGTTGCATAATTTTAAAAACGACTATCCGTTCAATGCGGAATCGATAAAAAAGCAAAAGGAATACCTAGCGAGTACGTCAAATCTCATATGAATTTTGTTGATTTTGAATATGCGCTTGATGGTGGCGCTAGTTATGTTAGAACAATGGTTATTCGAACAAATCATCATAAACTCGAAACGGAGGTTATTATCAAACGTGAATTAAGTAATTCCGATGACAAACTTTATTGTGAAAATGGAATAGATATATTTGCGTTTGGCCACTATAAAACAACTACATTTTATATACTAGGTTTCATCTTTTCTGACTAAGTATAAAACTATCAAGCACAATTTCTCTAAAAGATCAGATATAAATTTTGTCTAAAATATCAGATATAAATTTTGTCTAAAACTAAGAAATAATGTTTGAAAAATTAGCAGTGACAGATAGCATCAACAGTAAAATTAAAAATCTCATGATTGACGGTAAACAGTTGACAGTTGAAATTAACAATGACACTTCAGGAATATGTTTCAGCGGCCGAGACAAACTAAAACTTTCGCTAGTAGTATAGTGGGACGATATAGCGTCAATGGGAAAATACATTACAGACCAACCCACCCCCGGACGATATGGCGTCAAGATTTATAGCGTCAAATGGCACACCCTGGGACGACACAGCGTCAATGGGAATTTTGTATATGGACAATAGGAATGGAACAGGTAGGGTGACGTCACAGTACTGGACACTTGCAACAATGTGGCAAGTGGCTGACCTGAATACACGCGGCTACCACTCTAGGTAGGGACAAATACAATAGAGAGACATAGACATATATAAACACATAGATAACACATATAGGCAACAAAGAATAAATATCTTTTCGAGGCATATGAAAGTGGCCCTGAAAAGGACCTTTGGGTTTCTTCTTCTTTGTCTTCTAAGTTCTTCTTTTTCTCCAACAACTTCTTATTTTCTCTCCTACACTCTTCATCTTTTTCTTCTCATTCTTTTCCTCCTTCTTTTCCTCATTTTCCTTCTCCTCCTCTTTTTTCTCTTTTCATTTTCTTCTTCCTTTTCTATCTTTTCATTCCATTCCCTCATCCATATTATATCCTTTTCATCCTCCTTTTCCTCCTTTTCTTCTTTTATCATTTCCTTCAACATTTCCTTTAACTTTCTCAAGCTGCTTATCTCCATTTTCACTTTATGAGGATGGTAATAATAATCTTCATCCAGTTTCACTAGCATCTGTTATATCATGTTTAAGTTGTCAAGAATGTCTTGCAACTTCTTCATCTTCTCTAAATCGATGTTTGTCGCCATGGCTGACTATTCAGTGTTCAGTGGCGCGAATGACGATTGCCATGATGTATATATTTCAAGCACGGACGTGAAGGAAAACATCCCTCACACTGACTTCACACCATATATACTATCCACACTAACGAACGCGTACGCATATAACACATCATATCTACTATCCACACAATCGAACGCGAACGCATAAAACACACCATATCTACTATCCACACAAACGGGAAGAAAAGAAAAAACACACAATACACTATCAACACAGACGGGAAGAAAAGAAAAACACACACTCTATTATCCACGCAAACGAACGCGAACGCATAAAACACACACACTATACTACCCACACAAACGAACGCGAACGCATAAAACACACCATACCTACTATCCACACAAACGGGAGGAGAAGACAAACACACACTCTACTATCCACACAAACGTACGCGAACGCAAAACACACACACAGACACAAAAACACACACATACACACACACACACTCACTCATCAGTAAGCTAGTGAGTGTTTATAGTCACACTACTCTACGTTCACACAAATTGGCAACTTGAATAGTCTCACTTTTCTAGAGATCTGGTTAGCCCTGAGAAGGGCTGTTTTTTTAAACTCCAATTGCACCTGGTTAATGCTGGCACCTCCCAGTTCGGGCACCACACACGCATCTCCTACTCCAATCTTGCTCCCAAATTCAGTGTTATTCTTGGGAGTGCAGAAGGGGCTTGAGTTGCTTCACTATCCCAATCTTCCGTCTCTGGGATAGTGAAGGCTTCCCTCCTTCTCCTATACCACAACCGTGGAAGATGAAGTTGTAGTGCTGGTAGTGGCTGTGGTACTAGTAGAGATTGTGGTGCTAGTAGTGGACATGGTGCTGGTTGTCATGCTGGTTCTGGTTGTGGAGGCTTCCTCACCTCAGGTTTGACGTCACACACAGAATTTAACATGGGGTGAGGAAAGATCCTTCCTCCTTCTCTTTCTTCTTTTTCCTCTTCTCTTCCTCTTCTTTCATTCTGGCTTCTTCCTGTATTGCCTCCATAGCCAGTTTGTCTAAAAGTCGCCTGGCATATTCCAGGTGCATTTGGAGTTCTAAAAGCTTGGCGATTTTGCTACTTATTTTCAATGTTGACTAGTCAACGATCGGTAGCCAGACTGACGATAGCGCCGCTTGATATCCCTGGAGCACGGACGTGAAGGTAAAAATCCCCTGATACCAAAATATACCATCAAATCAAACGCGCGGACCTAAAAGAAACACTAACGTTAACTTTTTTACTTACAAACACAGACACACAGTATTTGACAAGATAGAGAAACGAAGTGTGGATTTTGATTACTGACAAAACAAACGAAGTGCTTATTGACACACTACTATTTTTTTAACATACAAACAAACAATCTTTTGGCAATTGAATTAGTATGTCTTTTCGAGAGTATTTTGGTAGCCATGAAAAGGGCTGTTTTTGTTGACGGGGAGTAAGGGCAATCTTTTATTGTCTAAGATTGCGTCCCCGTTTGGCACCAGGCTTTCCTATACGGTACGGCCTGCTTCTGCTGAAAGAGGAGAACAAGAGAGTCGACAAAACCTCTGTCTGGTTGCTGTTACTGCTGCTGATGCTGTTTTCTCTGCTTCTGAAGTCTGTACTTCTCTGTTCATTCTTTTTGTTCTTTCTTGATTTCCTCTCTGAAGACCTCTTCTACCAGGTCTTGGGCTATTGATAACATTCTGACATTCACTATCTCTTCAGGCTTCGGTATCAGGTTTAGCCTGACACGATGTAAATTCCCGTAACCTTCGTTCAGCTTGGCATGTCTGGAAGGCATGTTAATAGGTGGACGAGTCAACAGTGGATGGCCAGACTGGAGACCGACCCGCTTTATATGGTTCAAACGCGGACGCGATAGAAAACATCCTTACTGGGATTTTGTTGGGTCGAAACGTTATGATAGCGAATGTCATGGTGAGGGATAGAGAGAAAGTCAAAGAGCATTTGTAATGATAAAGTATTTTTGAAAACAAACGACAGACACATTTATTTCCAAAACACAACCTTTTTGTTTCAACAAACAATTAACCATTAACAATTAACAATAATATCAAATAAACTTATTTTGACAAGTTTGACAACGTTGTGAAAGCTTGTGAGATTTTCACTGATCGGAGTCATGAGGCCATTGATGTACACTACGTTTCCTAGCTAAAGACAAAAGATAGCCATAATGGTCACAAAACAATCGATCTACTTTCTAATCGTTTGTAGAAGAGTTACAATCAAAATAAGTCACTAAATGTTATAAAGAATATCCAAGACTGCGTTGATGAAGAAAATACACACAATATTGTCCACACACCATGGAATCTGTGCCTTGTAATTTCACATTATTGTATCGTATCGTCTGGGCATTTCTTCTCATAAAGTCGATGATGTCGTCTTCCAAAGGGGGTAATTCATACGAACCAAAATATTCCACACAACCCTCTAGAGGGAAGTAGACGGTGACCCAGTGAGTTCCTGGGAGATGACTGTCGTCCGTGTTGATGGCATAAGCTTGATGGTCTTGAGGTTTGCGATGAGGTAGTTAATCTTTAGCGCACACGACAGGATTCCAAGGAGCACTATACGAACTGCGATTCAAAAGGTAATAAAGTTCCCAGGTATCCAATTTTTCTTGTCTTTTTTTCCCACAGGTAATGATAAGTCATCAGTTCAATTCTGACTTTTTCTTTAAAAATCTCTGACAAGTAACCGTTTCTTTGCTTCGTCTATGTACTTTGGGCTAAGACAGCTTCGATGCGATAGATCTCCAGAGTAGTCAGTGGAGGGCAGGAATGATCACGCAAGCCTTTATACCACTCATGCAACACTGCCTCTTCCGAGATGAGACTCCAAGCGTCGTCCAGATACTCGTCCAATTTTTCTTCTTGGATCATCATCAGACATTTATCGTGTTGAATTTGACTGGCGTGATCGTTTTGACATCCATAGCAATCTTTCTTGCTCAGTTCCGTAATTTTATCCGCCAGGTGTTTGGCAAAACATGACACTAAATGTTGTTCTTGTTCTGGCCATCTGGACGTGACCACTAGGTCCTCTTCGTCTTTGTCTTGGGGTTCTGTTTTCACACTATCCTCCCATTCCATTTCCAAAGATTCTCTATCGTTCAAAGAGGGATAAGTGTCTTCCATAGTTTCTAATAGTCTAGAATGACTTCTCTCAAACTTTTGATTACTATGGTATTATCGAATTCGGCATACAGGATGACGTTCACCGTATCCGTGAGAGCTTCTGCAAACTAAAGTTCTACACGCAGTTAACCCGATTTTATAGGGTGGAAATGTCCCTCGTCGCTGCCTTTGTCTGGAGTGAAATCAAAGTCCCACAAAGTGTAACCTCCTACATAATCTTCGTACGACATACCGTGACTGGTGTTGGTTCCTAGTTGCCCGGTAGCTTCGTACAAGGACAAGTATGATCTCAAGTAATTTTTCTGAGTAAAGTTAGGTTCGAAGTGCCTGGTACACAAGGTCTTGCAATCGTGACTGACTTCGATCTTCGACACTCTGTAGTGCTTGAACTGAAAAGGATTTTGATCGTGGGCTCCGTTGAGGGCTGCATTACAGACGATGCCAACGATTAAATGTTTGGGCAGCTGTCCTTGGAACAGATGATCTCCGATCTTGGATCGGAGTCCAGCAGCAATGGTGAATGTTTTCACTTCTACGCGTCGTATCGGATACTTGGCGGTCGTTCTGCTCAATGTGTGACTCATGTCGTTTCCCGCTTTAGGTAACACTTCTACGCGGTGCACGTAAAGTCTGGCTTCTTGGATGATGGTTTTGTACTCGTTGGCATGAGCCATCAAATGAAAAGCGACACTGGTGAGATTTAATCTCAGGCTAATATCCACTCCGTTGAGCAAATACTTGTCTTGCAACCATATGTCCAAATGCAAACGATCCATCAGTTCTAAACTACGTCCTTGCAGGATTTTCTTTCGACGGTCGTTAAAGCCCACATTGTGAGGATTGTCATCGGCTGTCAGGGCTGTGTCGTTAAAAGTGTCCTTACCTGTGGGGTCAGGTTTCCATATAACGCAAGCATCGAGATGAGTGTTCTTGGCCTCTTTTCCGTACGTCAAGAGATTTTCCAGGTACGCTCGGTAAGGGTAAGTATCCATTCTACTGCTGACCAGTTTGTGATTAAAGTACAAATCCACTTCGCTGAAAAAGGAATGCATGAATTTGTTGACGGGAGCAACTCTGGCATCTCCTCCCGGATTGGTGTTGTCGGTTTTGATCACTTTCAGTTTTAGATACAAGTAAATGCTATTCAGATCGATGTAATCTTTGGGTTGTCCTTTGATTTCAAACTCGATGGGAGCTGAATCCGTCAAAGAGGAGACGGGATGAAATTTGACCCATTGGGATTCTTGCATCATCATCATGGTGGGTGGCATGACAAACAGATCCAGTTCCGACTTGGAACAAGCGAACGATTCTCGGTGCATCATTTTCTTTTTTTTAATAATCAGAAACGTCTAAGTCTAGGACGGATTTTCTTTTCTTAGTCTTTCTAGCTCTAGGGGTGTGAAGTCCTCTCAAGGGGTGTTTTCGTCGTCTTTTTCTGCCTTGTCCTTGCTGTGGCATCAGGGAAGCAGAAATGCCTGACTCGGCAGCGTCCAGGGCATTTATAGGAGTTTCTCGTCGGCCCAAGATGTCTTTGCCCGTTTGAAGCAAGACATTTTTGCTTGCTCTCAAGAAAGCTTCTTTGGGGTTTTGTTTGTCAATGATGACATTTTGGAGAAATTCTTTACCTTGCGTCAACGCGGCATCTTTCAAGGCGTGCAATCCCCGTGTCACCATCGGTTTCAAAACGGGAGCCACCGAACGAAAGGCTGATTTCAGCATATCTCCTAAACCATGTCCTCGTTGTCGAGCGACTCCTTGGTGCACAGGATACATGACTGATAAAGGGTTAGAGTAATCGTTTTCAAAAATGGAGTTTCATTGTGACTTTCCCTTTGGTAAATGGAATATTTTGTCCCAGATCTCCTTTTATAGTAATGTTGACTGTCGAAATACGACTTACTGACGGGCAAATTTGCGGTGATAGGTGTTTCCACTTTCCTCGTCAGCGTTCGTGACAGAATACACTTTGAAAGGAATGACAAGCAATAACAGTACGGAGGTGTCTCTCACCACGTTGTACTCCGCCACATCGGAATACACTATAATCAAATTCAGTCCTTGGTTCATTTCTTCAGGGAATCTAAAATATTTCGCAAAAACCGAGTTACTGGTCACGGTTGGTATTTCGTTTCTAATCTTGATCAACTTGAGGTCTCCACCCAAAATGTCATACAATTCAGGAAAAAATGTAATGGCCAATATTTTGTCCTCTGAACATTTCATCATTAGGCGACGAGCTATTTTGAAGTATTCGATCGTGACACTTTTCTAGTTTTCTCCAAGACTTTGCCAAACACGTTACTGAACCTGTCAGCAATGGCGTTCACCAAATGTTGACCACTAAAATAACAGCCTGAGGAAATTTTCAACCGATAAGTGGTCCGTCTAGTTCTGGGGTCTTGTGATTTCATAGAGTCACCTATGGTGCGTTCATCCAAGTGTTGTTGCACTTGCTCGTCATGAACTTATACCGTAAAAGTGTTTTGATTTTCTGAATGTTTTTTATTTGCGTAGGGTGAATCATTTCCAATAAAGCCACTTCCCAATGAGCTTCGTGATCCAATTGGATGGCCTAAGGTAATTTGGCCGTGTAACAGCATAAGATGTTACTGGGAAACATCTCCATGGAACTGTCACTGGGTAACGTTAAGTAAAATTGGTTGCTCATAATTAAAGAGTTCTTGTGTCCGAGGAGTCGCTGGAAGTCAGAGGAGAGTCTAAAAGAGGATGGTTAGGGTGACTGTTCGAAGGGGAACTGACGTTGGACGCAAGACTTCCGTTGTTGTTCCCGTTAGAGGAATATTTCAGAGAAGGATTGGGAAGAAGGTAACCGATGCAATTGCTGAGTAAAATGGTCCAAAATTGTTTGTCTCATTGTTGCAAACTCAAATTGGCAATGGCAGCACCGATGACACAATACACCACAAAGATTTGGCAGAAAAAGACGATGTGCGTTTTAGGCACACGTTCTCCACACCACACCCACAAGGGTTGCTTTTGTAGATCTTGCAGAGAAGAACTGGGGGAAGGAGAGGTTACTGCGGCAGTTGAGGCTGTGTTGAAGGGCGTGATGGTCACTTCTTTTCATAGCCAATGATTTGCGAAGCGTCGATCAAAGAGTCAAAACAAGGCGGATATCCTTTCCAATCTACTTTGACTTCTTTGACACGACGTTTTCCTACTTTCGGGTTCTTCGATCGAGAATGCTTTCTATCACGTACACGTCGTCTTCTTTTTTGGTCACACATTGTAACTCGGGTAAGTAAAACTTCATTTTAACACTTCCCCGTTCATGTCTTCCAATTTATAGACGGGAGGATGACGGCCACGCACACGTTCGGTGACACAAAACAATTCGGTGGTCCAGTTGGGTAAGTTACCCAGGTCGAAAGTGCGTTTGGTTTTCCCAATGCGCACCCAATCTTCTTCTACCAACACTCCACCTTTCTTGGGGACAGTCACCGTTGGGGACGTACCAAACACACGTTCGAAGACGGTCACTTCGTTGTCAGGAGTCACTTCTTGGGGCATGTCCGATACTCCGATGGTAAGATTGCTTGTACGTTTGGACTAGGTGTGCCAAGACGTCGATGTACATGATAGTGTGTTGATGCGTAAGATATTTCCCCATGCATTCTTTCAAGGTGCGTTGAAAACGTTCCACGATGCTGGCTTTGGTTTTGGGATTCTCGGTGGCGAAAAAGTGAATGTCACGTTTCTTCAATTCTATTTGGAAAGCTTGGTTCAGAAATTCGGTGCCTTTGTCGGTTTGCCATCGAAGAGTGTGACACCCGCTTTGTTTCAACACCAGTTTGAGGGCTCGCACTAACTCACTGCTTGATTTGGAAGTCAATGGTACGACCCAAGCAAATTTGGAAAAGATGTCGATGACACAAAACGAATATTTGTAGCCGCGATTGTAGGTGGCCAAATGAGTGACATCGGCTAAATCGGCTTGCCATTGATGATCGATGCCCTTCACTCGGGTGCGACTTCTGGAAACGTTTTGTCGCATGGGTTTGTGTAAGGTGTACGTGGCTTGTTCTTGTAACCATCGCTGCACATGAGGTAAACGGACACTTTTCAGTCGAGTTTTGGCAGCACAATACAATTCCGAACTCCTCCGTAACCTTCAGGATGAGATGGATCGTAGTAAATGCTGGCTAACACCTTCTCCATTTTTAATAAGTGACCCACTCCTCGCTGATGGTGCTTTGAAGTGGTTTAGAAACGGCTTTACGTTTCCGATGTGCCACAGGAGTAGAATTCGAAGGTAGTTTTGGTGGTAGTGGTGGTGGTGGTGGTGGTAATGGAATCGCTTTGGTCTCCTTTTCTTTTTTACTTCTGCTGTTCTTTCTTTTTTTTCCACTTCTGTCGAAGGTGGAGTGGACATCATCTTTTTAACCCAAGCTTTAAGTTCTTCTCGTTGGGTTGTAGGTGAAGGGATCAACAAGAACGCTGCAATCTTACTAGGGATGGGAGCTGCTGACGGTGTTTGAAAGACTTTTCTTGCCTCTTCTTCCTCAGATATACGTGGGGCTGCTTCTGTCTTGACCGCTGGGGGTGGTAGTGGTGGTATTGGTGAACATTTCATCAGGGCCTTAAAATCTTTCAGAGTGGGTAGAACTGTTTCGTCTAAAGCTTTCTGGTGAAAGAGTTGCAGTCGTTGCAACAGCTGAACGTACCTTTACGATTTTTCCGTTTCTGACAAATCGCTGCAATCCATCAATGATTGCAATTCGTGTTGTAACTGGGACATCTACGTCAAATGAGGACTGGGAGATAAATGCGGGATTCGTTGTTCTTGCCAACAATGGTATTCCATCCATCGTTTGTAAGGCACTAAAGCCAGTTTTCGTCCTTCCATCGGATTTCAAGGGTCACGTCTGAGATCTTTTGATTTCAGAGGTCCCTTTTATCTTCTTGACCTTTTATCTTCATCCCAGGAATCTTCCCATTGTTCCCAAGACGCCTATCAAAATAGGTGCTCCTATGGTTCCCAGCAAGGGTCCTAACAGGGGTAAAATGGCAATTTCTCCGCGTTGCACCAACATCTTTTTCTTTTGACGAATGTGTATTTTCTTTTGGACCATTTGGCGAAGAACGTGTCGATGTCTGGTTACGAATTCTTTCTGATGTTCAGACAAAGGTATCGTGCCTTTCAGGACATTCAGACAACATTCGTCACGGTATCGATGACATTTTTGGAGGCAGTTTGAATGAGTTTTTTTCGCATGGATGGAGGAGCTCTGGACAGGATGGACAACATGTCCTAATGTCTGACTAAACGAGGAGGCAGTCCTATCCTTTTATTTCCTTTGGGGGAGAAGAAGAATAACTTTTGGAAGGTGACATCTTTCTTGGTTGGTTCGTTGGTTCCAGGGTACACATCAAAAAATACACAAACGTCGATGACTTGTCACACGGCCTTTTATACTTTTTTGACTATCGCTTCGTCATAAAGGTGTTTTCTAAGATCGCCAAAGAATTCTCCTCTTTGGTAACTCCTCTTTTTCTTTGGACGAGTGTATCTTTTCTGGGGGTGACGTCGATGTTTGGCTAAGCGCTTTTTCGGATCCTGAGACTGTCTTTTCCTTTTTTCTTTCTAGACAGGAGAACGACAATGAGGAGACATCTTTGGTGCACAAAATACATTACCGTCCATATCTCGACATAAGTCTTTTTAACTTATCTTTGGACTGGTGGTAATAGATTAAATTTTTTGAGGATGTGCGGTAACATAAGACGCATAACAAATCCTCCTCTTTGGCGACTTCTCCTTTAATTTGGACTAGTGTGTCTTTTCAGGAACAGACGTCGATATTTTGCTAAGCGTTTTGTCGAATGACGTGAGTGTTATTTTCTTTTACCTTTTCCTTTTTGGACAGAAGAACGACGACGGTGACTTGTGCACTTCTTGGAGGGGATATCTTTGGGCATTCAGGAGCACAACAACACTAAACCTATTTTTTGCCTCAGGTCTTTTTTATACTGGAATGCGTCGCCACTGATTGTTCTCTCGCCGTATCATTTTCATGGCAGGCATCACACGTCGTGGAGGGGTTCGCAACGGACTCAATCGGGACAGTTCTTTCTTGGACAAATCCAGTAAACTCTTTAACGTGCCCGATTTCTCTTGGACTTTGATTTTGGGGGCAGGTACTTTGTGATCAGCGGCCACTGCCGCTAAAGAGGAAGAGGATGCCACCGCTGGAGGAGACGTTTTTGAAGACACAGGTTTCCAATATTTCATTGAATTAGGAAAGACGCGTGTCAAATCGGGTTTGGCAGGCATCACCAGCAACGGAGAAGTGGAAGATGTTGAGGTTACTGGAGACGCGGCCACCGCAGGTCATGGTTTGCAAATGTAAGGTACCTCTCTTGCGGGTAGAAGCCGTTTTCTGTGGGCTTTTCGTTTTCTCTTTCTGAGGCTGTGACGTGGTCTTCACACCGTTACTCTTTTTCTTTTTCTTCTGGGTACGTTTGGGCGTGGCCTTTTACTTGGGGACGACTTTGGGAGTATTAGGATCCCATTTTAAGAGGGAGCGAATGATGACACCTCCTAAAGAACCGCTTCCTCTTGGTTTCAAAATGATTTGGTTTTTGGTTTGAGTGTCGATGCGAGGATCGGCCTGTTGCGTCAAAGCTACTTTGTTTCTCTCAACAAAAAAAAACAAAAACGTTTGGTTTGATGTGGAATGTGAATGATACCTTGCAGTAATTGACGTGCTGTCACCGTAAACCATCGTAAGACTTCTTTAAGACTAGCTTCTAAGACACGAGCACGTATCTGTGGAATTGTTTCGCGACTGATACCGTACAAGGCAAGAATCATTTTGATGGGAAGATGAGACTGAAGGGACGTCATGTTAACGCTGTGTGAGACAGACCCCAAGTGACCAAGGTTTTTATAGATTTTTTTTGGTGGTTGTGGTTGTTAAGTCGACGACGAGGGCGTGTACACAACAGGCCCTCCGTCTTGGCACCAGTGGTGAAACAGATGGGTACGAAATCGCAAATAATCGGGAGTGGTGGATTTTAAATCCACGAGTAAATAAGCGTGTGGGGTTTGAGTGGCATCGTCGTAAGCATGAGTCAGCCAAGGCGTTCCTAACTGTTTGGCTAACACTTGCACTTGTGATTTATCTCTAGAGATTTTAAACAACACCACGTAATGAGCAATGAGACTGATGGTGCGATGGGCTTTACTTTGTTGAAACAAATTTTGAGTGATGTAAAAGACACTGGCATTACGATGATGCCTTTTGCGCGTAAACCACAGTTTAATTTCGAGAAGTATCGAGATGAAAGCGCAAAGCTTTGAGCAGAATGAGTTTTTCGTGTGCATTTAAAGGGACCACTTTCATGCTTTTTGGTGTGATATGTACTGTTCGTAAAGAGTCCACAAGGAATTGGTTCGTTAAACGAAATCCCAGAAAGCAAGTCACTAAGACACACACCACACGTTGACCCCAATTCAATGGACACAGTCCTTGTAAAATACAATGGTAATCCTCCACTGTCTGAATATTGTCATTGATTTCCTTCCACGGAATCTATTGTATCTCGAATGATAAAGGTCGTGGCATGGCAGTCCGCTTTTATACCTCTTTTGTCGGAGGTAATAAATGTACTTTTTGCACAGAAGTGGTCGTACTCCGTCGACGTATCCAAAATATTTAGTCACTAACTCACATAGCTCACTAACTCACATAACTCACTAACTCACGTCACACAGAAGTGCCCTCTAGAACTAAGTTTACACTGTGTAACACTCCCCAACTCTTCTTCTTGAATTCGGTGTAGAATGGCTAGCCTGTAAGAAGTAGGATGAGTAGCAACCAAAGTCTTCTGGTCCTCGTCCAGTTCAACAATGTCTGACCACTGCAACGCTTTCACATGAATCAGTCCTCTTATAGCATTTAGGTACCAGTGGTTCAAACATCGGTGACGTGACGGTTGCAACTGTTCTTTGCGTTTCACTTGTATTTTCACCAACTCTCGGTAAATACGTTCTCTCAACTCCACATGCAAACCACGAATGTTCTCTTGTAAAGTATCCATGACTATGTCAGTCAAATACTTCTCCTAGAGCGAAAGTAACGAATGTAGTGAGTAATTTCTGGCCACTGCCATTCCAGGAAACGGTCAAGAATGTCAATAAAATCTTCAAATGTAAATGGTCTAAAGCGGAATATTCGGAAGAACGCACCCTTGATCCAGAGAAACCTGACTTGTTTGTTGACTTTTGTCAATTTCCTCTTGTGAATTTCTCGACATAAAAGTTCCTCAGTCACCCATCGAGATTTTGCTCAGGCAAGTCCCAGCCAAATTCCCTTGTAGATCTTGTCTTGCAATTCGTTTGGTAATGTTTGAAGATTATTGTTCCAATGGGGTTTAAATACTTGTCTAGGTGTTGTCCAACGTTTGACTCCTAGCCAAGCAGCTGGTTTCGTAAACGACATGGTATGCCCACTTCAATGACGAGGTCCCACTAAAGGTAGGTAGTAACAATCTGGAGACCATCGAGCATGTTCCGGGTAAGCGCAATCTGTCTTCTCCCACTCGTGAAGTGACACACCGCAGCTGAAGCACTTGACTTTATCCCCTTCGCCCAAGTGGATAAATCCGGCTCTAGCTAATTCTTCAGGGGTAGGTCCTCCCAGATATTTTGGCCATTTTCCTCGGAAGGTTTGGATCCAACTTTCAAAGTCGCAGTATTCAGGCAAACTCACAGGGAACGAATATTCGACTTTCACAGGTTCATTTCGATGAAGGTACGGTGAAATATGCAGGCGTTTGCTTAGTTTGGGATGACATCCGTAGGGTGGTAGCCGCATGGTTTCATAATGATGACATCCACCATGAAAACCAGTAAAGTGAAAACACATACGATGACGAGTGGCATCGCTTTCGCATCCTTCAGGTTTGACACGCACTGCATCACTTTCCATGGTAGGTACAGTCGTTGCAAAATTTTCCATGATGTGCTACTGAATCGCTGAGGTCATAGCATACGGCATCCCTGTCATCGCAACGCACAGCATCTTACTCGAGATTCTCGTTGGACTTGAGTCTTACGCTTGATACTTGCTGTGTGAAAGGATTCATCTTTCTCGCTTGGCGTTGGTAGTGACAATAAATTATCGGTCTTGGACGTTGTCCCATTTTATATGCTGACCAATATCGACTTTTCCGTACGGTAAAGTGAAGTGGCTGTGAAGCCGTACTCATTTCTGGCACACGATTTGATAGACTTTTTCCAAGGGTCGGCTGACGATTTGGTGTGTGGGTAAACGTACAATTTTATGCGGTTTGTGGGTGGTCACTTTAACATTTCCATCCTGTCCAGACTGCAAGGCTTCTTTCAAGACACCAAACTGGTGCGATAAGTGAGAGTCAATCCTTTCACTTTACACTCCGTGTGAACTTCTCCTTGTGGGTCACGGTATTAGTAACCGTAATTTTTGGGACCGCCACTTGCAAAACTTAGAATCTTGTCGTCGGGATGCTCGTCTGTCCAGGCTCCTAAAGGTCTCCTTCGATGTTAGGGTGTTGTTGACCCAGACGATCAATGTAGATGCAACTGTCCGTGTTAAAATACAACACACGAACTCCTGACACTTCTAAACCTTCGTACATTTTTAAGCGTGCATGGGCAGTCACGTAAGCCGCAATGATGACATTTCCAAATTTGTCGGCTTCTACAAAGTCCAGTTCTTCTTCGTAATTGACTAAGATCAAGTCCTCACGAACGACGTCCATGTGTTTCATGGATTGGTTTTGTCGTGAATCATTTGGAAGTAGCGGGAAGGTTCTGTCAAATACTCCATCTTGGGCAAACACGGTCGTTGTGCCATTGTGCCCCACAAGCAATTTAACATCACTTTGGCAAACGATCGCCTTCCTTCGTTTTTCTCGACGTGGTCTAAAGTGATGCCTTCCTGCTCCCAGTATTTCTCTTTGAATTTTTTTTGGCCTTCGGGAGTGTGGCACCAGGAAGGATAGCCGCTGGCTTCTTGTTTTAGTTTCAAAAAGGCCTTTTTGAGTCTCGTCGCCCTTGTGGTATTTTTCTGTCTTGGGAATATGGTAAATTTCGTACACTTCTAACAGCTGGTATCACAGGTCCAGAGCTTTGAACAATTCCACACTGACCTACGATCCCATTAAGGCTTGTTCTTCCTTCCTATGCTGACAAGGTCGGTCTCGGTTGCACGTTTCGGCACAACTACGACACAAGAAAAACATCAGTTTTCCTTGGCAATGATGAGGTAAAACGGGATGGTACAAGTTCGTGGGAGGCAAGACTTTGCACTTCATCAATCCTTAGTATTGTCGAGTGTTGTCCAAGTCGATGTGTTCCGTCAGCAATTGTGGGTGCCCTGCGGGAAAGTGACAATATTTGCACACGTACTAATACAGAGAAACCACGTCCAAGTATTTGATTTCCTTTCCTTTCTCCTCGTCGGCTTGGTACAGCAAACAGGTGGCATTCGTCAGTCCTCCGTACAAAATGTCCCGCGGATTCAGTGGGTCCACCAGCTTGTAACTTTCCACGATACGCTTAAACTCGGGATCGGTTTTCAAACGGTTATCGTACTCATGTTCCCAAATTTCAACTACTTGGTATCCTTGCTCTTCTAACTTCAGACTGATTTGTCGTGTTACGTTGAGGGTAGCAGATGGGACATCCGTGAAATAAGCACCCGTTAAACTCCTATACGATCTTGGGGTTTTCTAAATCCCAGCCATCTACCGAATACCTTCCGATGGTCTTTTCGCCTCCTCCGTTGCGAGAGTGTTGGATCGATTTGTCTTCCTTGTCGCACAAGTAATGTAGCCAGCGTAGGGCTTTGACCGAGTATTGACGTTTGACAAAGTTCGTCGTTTGAGGTCTTATGACGACCAAGGTGTTTTCGGGCATGAATCGTTTGCGGTACACTAAGGAACACTCTTTGGCAATGGTTCAAGCTTCTTTCAAAGGATCGATCCCTTCGTGCTCAATGAACAGTTCTCGAAATTTTCCACAGCAACGCCGTATAATGTCCACGTCAGAACAACAATATTTTAACATTTCTTCCTGAAAGTCGAAGGGGTCCGAGGCGTGAGTCTGGTACCATGCGTAGAACGCATCTCGTTGTTCGGTACGCATGTTGTCGGGGTCGTAGTAGTGAGCCTCAGGCAAATGGGGTAGAACGGCGTGTTGATTGGCTTCGGTATTGGAAAACTGTGGAAAATAGCCTTTGGAGATTTTTGTCATTCCAAACGTTTTAGGCATTCGACTCAAAGGCATGGCCAAGTAAGTCATCGAATGTTTAAACTGCACTTGGCCCACTTGCACGGAAATGATTTTGGCTCCATTCAAAGTCACTTTAGGACGTTCGGTACTTTGTTCCGTATAGTATCTGAGGAGAAATTGCCCATCGTATCCCGAGAAATTGTGAGCCATCACCGTGGCATAGCGATGACAATCTCCGTACAGTTCGATGTCTTCTTTGCTCCACGTCTCGTCGATAGGGTCAATTGGGCGAAATCGGACAGCGTGTTCGGTCCCCGAAAGATTTTTTCACGTCCTCCAGGAATCTTGCTACAGTGAGAGCAATGAGTAAAGATAGGCTCTTGGATGCACTTCTCGCACGCTCGATGAGCCACGCAGAAATTAGGAATGTGAATACCGGTCTCTTGCATACATTCGAAATCGAAAAAGATGAAATTGCCTTTCTTCTGGTCATCTTCTTTCTCTTCATGTTTGGAATGGTATTTTTGAATGTAGCATTGGTGTTCCAAGTCCACGGTTTGGCAACAAATGTCACATCGCTTCTTTCTTGAATAGACGTGCCCCTTGGCATTATTGGTACGTATGCCTTGTCCTCAAGTAGGGCACAATCTCAGGAGTTGACAAGCACATTTCTGCTCTGAACCTTGCGTCTTTAGATGTTGTTGGTAACAGGTAGGGCTGACAAAAGTGCGCTGACAAGCTGGGCAATGCACTCGTTCTTGTCTTTCGTCAAGACAGGGCCTAGAGGCTAAACATCCCTCACATTTCTATCCGCAATGCTTGTGTTGCTCTCGATTGTTATAGCCATAGTCACATTTCTTACAGTAATAACCGTATCCCGGGAATGCAGTGATACTGGTAATGACAACCAAATATTCATCGTGATGATAGACGTGAATGTATGTTCCGTCTTTGAAATCTTTGCCTTGAAACAATAGAGATCCGCTCACTTCTTCAGGGTGCATTTTGAAGGTGTAGCTTGGAGCCAAGACGTCTTGCAACTTTTGCATTTCAGGAATGCCACAAGCGGTGTCTTTGGATATCCCCGCTTGCTGTAACAGGAGTTCTGCTTCTCTTCGTTGTTTGGCTCGGTCCGATTGTTGAATAGTTTTCCAGGCTCTTTTCCATTCTGCCGTGTCGTTCTTGTCGGGCTAAACACATATTGTCTTGAGTGTTGTTAATTTGAACGAGGCTGCGCTTGATGCTGCGAAGGTCGTCTGCCAAGAACACCATTTTGCGTTGTCCTGTCCCTTGGGGAAGAGAAACGTGGGTTATGAACAGTGTCGCTTTTCCGTCGGTGATGTGAAACTTGTCGTTGGATTGTTGCACGTGTTGAATCTTGTACATGATTTTGGAAGGTGTCAATTCTGTTGGACTGCTAAACTCGATCCAAACAGGGGACTTCAAACTGTCGTGATGAATGGAAAGTCTCAATCGATCGTCTTCTTTGGCTTCACATTGCCGTTTCAGTGTGGTTAACAAAGAATCCAACACATCGGTGATGAACCCTTCCGCTTTCTCCAACGGCACGTCGGACTTGAAATCTTTAAACTTTACTGCGTACGTGTAAGCCGTAGTTCTAAATTTTCTAGACTAGCGTTTGTCGGTCTCTCGAATGGGAAAGTACTTTTCAGGATTTACTGGTGGTAATGGACTTTGACTTGGTGTATACTCTCTGGGTCTGAATTCTGGCTCACTCATCTCATCGTCAAAATCGCTGGCATGAATTTGAGCCAAGACTTCAGCTAATGTGCGAGACGATAAATCACGTTTCTGCCTCTTACTTTCTTCTCCTTTCTTTACGAAATGATGCGATCGTTTCATCTTGACTGCAAAAAGTCAAATGACTACATTTGAAACACCATGGACCCCTATATATCCATGTAAGGCTCAGTGTATATACAAAGGGCTGGTACCTTCCCTCTAAGTATTCATTTCACTCTCAAGCCGACCAGCACGATGGAAGAGCCCACACAGATCGAACTTCTGATTAGAGCTTTGCGAGGTGTCATACGAAAGTTTTCTTCAGACAAGCCAACGGACTACTCCCCTTCCTTTCGAGATAAAAGTCAAGATACTTGCTATATCTGTCAGAAGAAAGGGCATTGGGATACAGAATGTCCTGACCGTCAAAAAAGCAAGACCAGTGTCAAAAGAGACAAAAGTCAAGATACCTGTTCTCATTGTCAAGAGAAAGGACATTGGTCTTCAGATTGCCCTAAAAAACAACAGGAGCAGGAGGAGAAGGAAGAAGAGGTGCCCTCGGCAAAAGAAGAACCCCGACACGTTCAGAAAGAGAAGACAGAAAAGAAAAGAAGACGAGAAAAAAAATTAGGAAGAAGAGGAGGAAAAAACCGTGAAAGTGAAGAAATTCAAAAAGCAGAGAGAGTGAAAAAAAAGAGTCAGAAGAAGTCTATGAACTTTTTTTAAAACAAGTGTTGTGTTGTGTTGTGTCATTGAATTGTAAAGATTTTTACCAGAATAGACCAGACTGAAAAAAGTAAGTGTCTCTTGGTTTTGATTGTTTAGAATAATAAGGACCTACACTCATGCACTCACACACGTACATCATAGGTTTAAAAAAATAAAAAGGATTTTGAGTTTTAATTGATTTTGGCAAAATGAATATTATCTCTTTTCGAAAGAAGTGAGTGGCCCTGAAAAGGGCCGTTGCGTGTTTGGATTTGTTTTTTCTTAGAACAAAAACAAACTCAGGAACGAGAAGCAATCAGCTTTAACTGCCTTAAGCCTTTGCCACGGCCAAGGCCAAATTCTGGACTTGCTCCTGTCAATAATTTGGTAGAAATCAATTGGGGGTGGTATCTCAGGTGTAGTAACAGGGTTAGACTGTTTGGCTAGGGAAGGTCTTTTTCTCTTGGGTCGTAATAAAGAAATCTGATACATTTGTTTCAGACTTCTTAACTCTGCCAAATGTCTAAGAGTACCGTTACCGTTTGACTTTCACAGTTCTCCTTCTCTCCTAGACCTTGTTTCTTCTCTACTGCTTCTTCCTGTCGTTTTCTTCTTGCCTCTTCTTCTTCTTCTCGCTGTTCAAGGAGAAATGCTTGTTCTTACTCTTTCTGCTGTTGTAAAAATTTCTCCAATTCTTCTTTCTGTCCTTGTTTAAAATCTTCGACCTGTGGTAAAGAAGGAGAAGGTGGCGAATTCTTGCGAAGAGAGTAATTCTACTAAATCCCAGTTGAAATCGATCTCTTCTGGAAGTAGACCTGTGTTAACTTTGTTAGTTGCTGCTATGCCATCGCTTTTCGTCTCCAAAGCCGGTGCACCCCAATTCATTATCTTCTTAGTTTCCGTCATGTTTCACAAAACAATGTCACATCGATTCACTGCGCACAGACGCTAGCGCACCTATATAGGGAATGTGACGTCACAGGTAGCTCTCTTCGGATTGGAAGACAGACTCTGCGAAGTGTGTGAATTTTGTAAGGCGAATTGGGATTGGTGAACAATCTCAATCCGTTTCGATCCGGTCTTCCACTATAAATAAACGCGGTTCACTTCATTCCCTTCACCTGTTCTCGTCACAAGATGTGGACCAACGTTGAATCCTCTACTTTCGTATCGTCGTTGTTTTTCCGTACGGACTTACCCATGCATATTAAATCAACATATACCATTATCCGGATTACCGAGACGACTGTTTGGAAAAGAAGATGCTATGTCTGAAGCGAGTTCTCATCTACGGACCAGAGGTTAGACGAAGTCTGAGAAAGAGAAGATCAGTGAGATGTCCTCTATGTTAAAGAAATCGTGTTAACATAAAACCAAAGGCCCTTTTCAGGGCCACTTTCATCTGCCTCGAAAAGATTTATTCTTTCTTGCCTAAATTTTTTTTTAATCGATTGTATAATTTATGTTAAACTCCCAAAACATTATACTCTTACCTAAATTTTTTTTAGTCGGTTGTATGATTTGGGTATAATAGAATGATGTTCATCAATCTATCGAAACGAACGCGAATGTATAAAACATACACTGTACTATCCACAGAATCGAACGCGAATGCATAAAACTTTGTATAGGAAGTATAACAGGTGGGATGACGTCAAGATACTTGCCACATTGTTGCAAGTGTCCAGTACCGTGACGCCACCCTACATGTTCCATTCCTATTGTCCCTATACAAAATTCCCGCTATATCCTCCCAGGGTGTGCCATTTGACGCAATAAATCTTGACGCCATATCGTCCCGGGGGGGGGTCTGTAATGTATTTTCCCATTAACGCTATATCGTCCCACTATAATACTTTCGCTTGTTAGATTTAACGGCACTGAATATTTCAGATATCTTGAGCAATTAAGTCAGGAGTTGTCAGGAAGGTTTGTTAACTTCCATGATGCAATCAGTCAACAAAAATATACAAATATAACAATAGATCTTGATCGGTCAAAAGTATTTTCTACTGACAAAAAATATCCTCTTATAAAATGACAATGAAAGATTTGTTCGAATGACGTCGTTGAGCAAGTGGCAGAATAAAGTTCTGTCTGTTTCAGCATGATAATGAAATATTTCTGATATCTGCATTTGAGACATTGACAACAGGTGAAGAAGTTATGTGAAATTTTGTCTAGCCATAAAAATAATCTGACAAAACATTTTGTCTAGCAATAAAAAATAATCTGACAAAAATGTTGTCTAGCCATAAAAAATAATCTGACAATTTTGTCAGGTAAGGTATGCCTCATTAACCCAATAGGTGTGGTTAGGGTGGGTTTTAAAAAAGTAGCGATAGAGGTCTCAAAAATGCATTTTTGTATTTGTTTGGGAAAAAAAGTAGGGTTAGTGAGCCAGAAACCGCCTTTTGTTTACTACTCTCCTACTAACAACACACATTATCACTGTCAAAAACCATCGTGTCTACCTGAGGCAATAATTCTTACTGAAGATACGCACTGTCAATGTCAAAAAGCCTTGTTTATGGCTTAGATAAGAACTATTTGTTCTTGAAATTTTATTTTTCAGATTTTCGCAAAATCTTTGGGATCTTTTCGAAAATGACATTATTTTGCAATAATAATTGTGTAGAAAAAACGTCATGAAATGGACGTCTACGCTGCTTTGCCAGCAGCTGGTATGAAGTTGTTGTTGTTTTGGGTGTATCATCATTTCTTAGCGCACAATAAGATATACATGGCGACCAGTCTGACTAGTGGCGAAAGAGCCCGGGGAAAAGCCCGGTAAAAACGACCGACCCACGGGAAGCTACGGGCGGCTTTCTCACATACCCACATTGACCTAGACAGAGACTCGAACAATTGTAGACAGCGATGAGATGGCACTGATCGGTAAACGCGAGTGCTTTAGACCGCTTGGGAGCCGGTACATTGCTCACTGCATATACATATAGAAAGTTTCTGCAGTATCTTTATCCGTTTCTAATGATGTCGTTTATTGCATTAGTGCTATCGTCAGTTTAATTCCCAGCTCTACGATAACTGCGTGTTTGTAAGGTATTACGGCTCCCACTAATATAGTCATGCCAACTGATCTCTATCAAGTCTTCGTCCTGTCTGTTGAAATTTCACAAGACTTTTGCCTCAACTTGATACTTTTCAATCAATTCTCGTACCATATATGATTGCACATCTTGTTTTTGCAGTGATATTAATTGTGTAGTGATATGGCCAGTATGTCGTTTCGTTCTTACTATTTACACCGGGCATGTGATTGGCTGCTTTATCTTTTTTGTAGTATTCACGCCTGGCAAGTGATTGGCTGCTTTATCTTTGTGGTGTACTCACACCGTCACGTGATTTGGCGATTTATCTTTATTCTAGCGCTCAAACTCGCAAGTGATTATCTGTTTCATCTTTATTCAAGCACTCACACCGTCAAGTGATTCGCTGTTTAATCTTTATTCTAGCATTCACACTGGCCACGTTATTGGCTGTTTTAATTTTGTTGTACCACTTACACTGGGCAAATATTGGCTGTTTTATCTTTTTTTTTTATTTCTAGCACTCACACCGGCCAAGTGAATGATTGTTTTATCTTTGTTCAGGCACTCACACCTGGCTAGCAATTCACAATCTAATCTTGATTCTAGAATTCAATACGGTCACGTGATTAGTTACTTTATCTATATCCTATCACTCATACCAGGCAAGTATTTTACTGTTTTACCTTTATTCTAGTACTTATACCGGGCAAGCTATTAGCTGTTTTATATTTATTCTTCCGCTCGCTCCGGGCAAAATGATTGCTTGTTTTATCTTTGTTCTGGCTCTCACACCGGGCAAGTGCTTGTTTCATCTTTATTCTAGTGCTCACACTGGACAAGTATTGGTTGTTTTGTCTTTATTCTGGTACTCAAATGAGGCAAACGATTGGCTGTTTTATTTTTATTCTAACACACACCGGGCAAGTATAGGCAGCTTTATCTTTATTCTAGTACTCACACCGAGCAAGTGATTGGCTGTTTTGTCTTTATTCTGCTACTCACACCGGGAAAGTATAGGCAGTTTTATCTTTATTCTAAGACTCACACCGGGCAAACGATTGGCTGTTTTTTATTTTTCGCACATTGCGCAGATGAGTTAGAAGTCACCATTTGTTCAGTAGCACTTGTGCCAGGACTGGACGGCCCAGTGACAGGATAATGTGATTGGGTAGGACATTATGCTACATGTCTGCGGCATGATGCCCCAGTGCTAGTAGACATCACTATAAACTGTCACACTACAGATATCATAGAGATATGACTGAAAATTTGTTAAAGTTACTTAAAAAATCCAAATCACACATACACATACACA
>JAECUM010015987.1:0-37880 GCA_016617855.1 Megalonaias nervosa | reverse complement strand
ATATATATATATATATATATATATATATATATATATATATATATATATATATATATATATATAATTGTTTAGCGTGCTGAAAATGTTCTATTTAATGTTAAATAATATTTTTTACGACCTTATTGCTTTTAGTGTGTGGTTATTTTATTTTAAATTCTTAATTTACACATGATACATAAATATTAAAATAGTTTACTTCATGAATTTGTAATTATAATATTATTTATAGAGCTTATTGAGTATTAGTGTTTTGTAGATTTTGTAATAATAATTGTAAAGATATTGTGGGTATATATTTATTATTTCACTTTGGAAGATTATATTTCGGAGAAAATTTAAAAAAATCACGTTGAATATTCTAGTTTATACTATAGGCAGCACAAAGGTGACAAATATAAGTTAACTAATGATATATTTATGGCCATACGCATAGGTTTTAATCCTATCTTGTTTAATATTCTTTTTCATTTAGAAGGGACTGACTTTTTGTTTGTTTCGTATAATCCCAGACGATAGTTTTGGGTTTGACATTATAAATATCATGTTTTCTCTCAGCTTTTTCAAATATTGATGTCGTGTAGAGTACATAATTGAATTTTGTTTAACTACCGAAAGAGACTTATACGTGTTTGTAAAATGTAGCATTTTAATGTATTATGCATATCCATATTTTTTTGTAACTCCTGGTACATGATTTTATTTAATTTTTAAAATTTGCATTCATGGTTGTAAATTATACAGAATATTTTTAGTTAGATTTTGCCTACGTGACATGATTCTGTTAAAGAGCTTAGTATTACATAGGATCTATAAATAGATGCTTAAGTATGTGTTAACAATTATTAATAATAATCTTAATAATAAGTCTTAGTGACACCATTGGCTTAATTTCACATTGGATGATGGGGTTTCGACGTTTCTGGGAGAATTCAGTAACTTCCTATTGATTCGTCTGGATCACGTGAATAGGTAAAGTCAATGCAAAATGAGTAGTAATATACGTCACGTGGGGTCTTTTATGAATTGGACTAACTCAAATGTAACCATTTTTCTTAGGTTCTCCATACTTTTCCCAAATACAGCATTTTCATTAACTTTTGAAAACTAGTTTTAGATTTCTTTGAACAATTAGTATTTACTCGGATTATAAGGAACCATTTATTTGACTTGATTCAATTCTTAAATTTTAGACACTTTCGTGACCTTCATGCTAACATTTATGTATAATTGTATGTTCTTATATTGTGCTATTTATTTGTTCTAATTTACTAAATTTGGTACTAATTTTCAGAACCACTCAACAATTTGCCTTGATCGGTTAATGTTTCAAGTGCAAGTAGATAACAACTATGCGAATCGTACAGACTCTCAAAATAATCTAAATCATCCTCTTTGTTGAGAATTATCAGTAATATTATCAGATAGCTTGTCTTGTGATATTCATTTAAAAAATAGAATCTGGTCAAGACTGCATTATGGCAAAACCATACAAATTGTTACATAATCCAACTATTAGGCTTGTTTTTATAATAATCATTCACAAAGGGATTAGTAGCCATAGCATATGTTGTAGATATTATTCAAATGCCACCACTTAAACCCCTTTTAATACATAAATCCATATCAGTATTTGCTAATAATTCTAATTTAGCTTGTGTCATTTTTAATTAAGCATTCCATGACATACCAGGCTACTGAAGTAATGGACAGGGTCTGAGCCATAACTTTTTGAGTGACACATTTCTAATATTTTCAAGAGACCTCAGTTCAAAAGAAAACATAAGTTGTTAGAAATATTTCATTATATTCACCAGAGTTATGTATTTTGTGTATTTCGCAGACTTTCTGACCATGTGTATAACTTCAGCTCATATTCCTGATTTATTTAATAATGAGCGAAATGCGAGTTTTTCTAGCAGTTTAGTTTATTCAAATGTTTTCAAAACGATCAATAATGTGATTTGGACAAACACAATATTTGAGATAACAATTCAGATTTATAAGTTGGAATCGCCTATATCCAAATGACAAATATTGTTCCATATTATTTGGCATGTGTATCATGCTAACATACCATAAATTGTTAAATGTTGATAACATCTCCTTAAATTCATAAATTATGAACTACTGCTGAAACTTTGGTTTTATGTGGAGATATTTTAAAACTGTATGTAACTAGCTTTACGTGCGGCTCCCGTAATTCTGCCATTAATGTGGAGATGATTCTTGGCCCTGTTATCAGTCTTTAATTTCTTATGACAAATGTGGAGAACATCATTTGTAAAGTTAGCTTTATCTTCATATTTACTTTTCATGGTAGCTTGAATATTTAAAAACAGTTCATTGTTTAAAGTACTAGGATTTTTTCAATACAATTTTCTCCACTGTATATTACTCTGTTACAATATCTATATATTTAACACTGACAAATGATGTGTTACATGGAGGCTGTTCAGTAATTTGTGCAGTACTATCACCTTTATTAATTCTGACATTTTGATTGAGTGGTTCATATCAGTATAAATCAAACAATCATCATCTGCTTTTTAAAAATTATTTTGAAATATCATGCCCTTTATTAGGTAATATTGTACCTTGTCGTTTTAAGTCAGTTCATTCAGAATCAACGTAATGCTTTTCCTAACAGCTATTACACATGTGTAAATATATTTGGCGAATTGTACATATTAATTAGAAGATATTTTTAATTGTCTGGTAATAATGTTTTTCATTTTCATTTGTCGGCAACAGATCGATATTATGGTTTGCTTTGGTATGTAATACAATTTCCCAAACGAACACGTTAACAGGTATTGCATTATTTTATGGCTTAAACTTAGTAACATTATTTTATGAACCCAGGAATTTAATATCATGATAGGTTTTCTACTAATGCTATTACATGAGGAAGTAAGTGTTAAATTTATGAGGTGGGAATAGTGCTGCTAATACTGACTACTCAATACATACATACATACATACATACATATATATATATATATATATATATATATATATATATATATATATATATATATATATATATATCTGTTTCAATAGCCCAATTACATGCAAATATAGCCGAATTCGGAGTTATTGTCAAAGAAAAATCTTCATATACTATTAATAAAATGAATATAGAAGATCAGCTAAAATTATTTACATTAAAACGAAGGTTTAATGTCCGACAAATTAATCTGGAAAATATAATTTAATCAAACTGTTTCAATAAAAAATTACGTGAAATGCCGCCTTAAATTACAGTACTTACTAATTACAGGATAAAAAATTTTGGTGCATTATCAACTAGAATAAATACATCCAGAAGGGCAGGTGAGTTAATTCATTTACAAACTATTTAATTTAGATGAAATACATTACCGTCATAAATAGTCAACCTCTTTGATATTAAAGACCCTGACCTAAATAATAATCAGATAAAATTTAAAACCACGAAATATTATTGTCTTTATCCATTTAAAAAGTCTCCATCTAGCTTTCAATAACATGAACGCTGTACATCTAGAGATCATTGGCTTAGTCAATTAAAATATCTTACCCTAAATAATAGTATCATAGTAAATATATCTCCAGAGATAGACAACATATACAACTATGTAACAGTAAAAAATACCTGAATTAACGATAGAGTTGAATTTTATAATAGTGTTATAAGAAAAACGTATACAAAAGATCAACGTATAGCTCTTTTATGGCTTTCATGAAAATATTTGATAACATTAACATGCATTGTCTGTTTTACAGGCCTGTTACGTGCATGTATTATGCCATTTATATGATGTAGTTTTATACCAGAAATAAGTTATACAATGCACGGAACACTAGCGAATAAAACTAAATGGAGAATTATATGCTACCGAATACTGGAAGAAGAAATGAAAATTTCACATATTTTTAAATTGAGGTTGATGAATGCCTTCACCGTGGAGGAGGTCTACAGCCAGGTTCTACGAAAATGTAAAAAAATCTGGATGTGAACAACAATAAGATTGTAAGTTTAGAAGTAACTGTTAGTGGAAATGATAAAACAATAATCGAAAAGCTAATGCGTTCTTGTAAGACTTCAAAGACAAGCAATTCCAAAGAGTTGATTACAGAAACTATGTAATAGTTTTTGTTTAAAAGTGGTAATACAATGATCAGGTCGCTCTGATATTGGAATTACGAAAAGTGTTCAGCTAGTAATGGTCATGAGGACGGAAAACGTCGTATTATTTTTCAATCTTATCACGAATTTTGTAATACGACTAAAAATGGCAACAGTCAGTTTAATTCAGAAGTTCAAATAATACAGCGCGGCATGTTGTTTTTCATTAAGGAAAATATGTTTAAAACAAGTACACAGATCTGAAAAATAAAACAGCTGATGACGACTGCCGTACCAACGCATAAGTGCGAACAACATTTAATAAAGACCGATGATTCATTAACAGGAGAATTAAATATGGAGGACACATAGATTACATTAAGTTATGTCCAAATCGGAAGACAACCATACGACTTTATCTAACGTTCACTTTGATTATCCTGTGTAGTCTGCTGATAACGGTATTACACTGATTTAGGTCATAGCCTCCATTCCCGTGACATTTCCTTATATTAATCAACAAGCCAAATGTTATGCGCGCCCCGTGGATTATAATCAGTGGAAGTGAAAGTGACCGTAAAAGACGACTGAGTCATATGAGATAAAAGTTCTTGACCTAGATCAGTAACCACAAAGCCACTATTATAATACAGTTCTATAGTAAACTTGAGATTGTCATGCGACAAATACACGATGAGCTCTTGGCATTATACATGGTGAAAGACCCAGCCAGTTTCAGTACAGTGGTTGTCAAGCACCAGACCGATCGATATTTAGACTTACAAAAACTCTACTGAGTATTTAGCCAGTTAGCTGGTTTCTATATGGAGATGTGTTCAGAAAATCAGCTTATTTTGCATACTGATCTCAAACAGAAATTATCGAATGTCTTAATTTAAACGATCAATGTTTTAATAACGGCATGCTAAAAGAGAAATTTTACATTGCTTGTCTTTATATAGAAACCAGTCGAATCTATATTTGCTGGTATAGAAGACACTTAAACTATTTGGCAAAAGGCCGAAAATTATAATTATAATGTTTGCTTACCTTTACACGGGACCATGAATGGATACATACATAATAAGTCATGAAATAGTTTTTGAAATTGGCTTATCTTTTATATATATATTTACAGGCAGCGTGAGCGAGTACATTTTCAGATTAGCGTCTTAGCTTCAAATATGAATTCTTCATTTACTTGTGTTACGTCTAGAGGTTATATAAAGTAAAAAAGGCAAGGTCAAACCCAACATGCATTCAATTTCCAAAATATAATTTATTTCCCTAAAATATAAAAACAAACAAAGTGAAAGAAATAACACATAACTTACAGTGTATTAATTCTCAGAATATTATCCTACAGTGTACTATAAGTTTCACACTATTCGGAAATTATCCAAATGTATTACGAATGAAGGTTCTAATGTCCTTATGTGCCAATGTGCTAAAACCATTGAATACTCAGTTCTAAATCCAAACGTTTTTACGTCAAGGTAATCCCCTGAAAGTAATATATCACTAAAGTCCTTGACAGTTTCACACAATTCAACAGAATTATTTAATTATTCAAGCCCTTGAATAATTTCACATAATCCTGTCTGTTGTAGAATAAATACTTTCCACTCTGCAAGTCTAACGAACAAAATGTAAATAAATCACGATTTCCTCTCTCTTTATCTCTTACGAAATTGGCATATGAATTGAAGAATGAAACGGTGCGTATCTAATTCCCTTATTTAGTCTCTACGTCAAAGTAAATTAACAAAATCTGATTTACTAAACGATTCTCGAACATTTAAATCATTAAATTGTGAAATACATAACAGTCATGTTCTGACCTTCTCAAATTATTGAGACAATCGACAACTAGGTAGTGCATGATATCTCTACAGGACAAATGGAATCCTAGTATCATGTTACGTTCCTGTGACCTTCATTCAAATTAATGCGTGGCGCGCATGACGGAAATAGTTGTTTATATATGAATTGGATTGGAACGAATTAGAAGAGAAGCAGCGCAAGCCCTGGAAACAATTTTCAGAGCTATTACTAAAAGCAGTGTAGGAAAAACTATTGAGGAAGTTTACAAACTCTTCAAGATATTTAATGCTATCGAATACAAACGTACAGAGCCTTGTTGTATTCGCGTTAGTGTAATAGTATTCCGTGATGGGTCATGTGAGGTCAATTTAGCCGAAAAAATGTTAGAAGAATTGTTTCTGCAGCTTTACAAAAGAATTTTATGATGGCGAAAATGAATGAGCCTGATTATTTGCGATTTGCTATTAAATCAGCATTTAAATTCAGTGACATTTTAATTTATAAGTTTAACATTAACCCCCCTCCATATCCATGTACCACACTATTCAGAAGAGGAGATACAACAGTGGCGACTGGACATAATCACACACCGACAATGGTATTTAAATCATATTTGTTCGCGTATTGTTGATCCAGGATCCACCTAATAAATACCTTTAAGCGCATCAGCGACGCTTGTTGAATATTTAGACGTTAATTGCTCAGTTTCTTTGTACTCTACGTACACGACCATGTGGAAGAAATAAGGGCTCAGACTAATGAATCTCAGTTGATATTTGTACATCAAACCAATCACTTGAAATGTTTCATGGAACTGGACGGTAAGTTTGCCACAGTGTTTAATTGGCCAACTATGCTCAAGTAGCACCATAGGTGACCTTTGCAGCGCTTGCTATTATTTCAGCCAACGCTTCACCTCTCCAATAGCCGCGAGGAATGTAATTTATTTTGGATAAGGTCCGCTCAGAAACTATGTTTGTTTGTATAGATATATGTTACCTGTCACAAAATAATTGTATCCAGCTGCATATTTTTCACAAGTTTATTTATTCCATCACCGCCAACATTTTTGTTAATGAATGTGAACTTCTTTGCCCCACACCATAAACAAAGTCCCTTGACTGAAGCTCTGTCATTACGTGTTTAAACTCGAGTTGGATTTGAGGTATAAGTATTTATGCGACATAGAACATAGTATGAAGACATGATCGTGTTATACAAAACGTGTATTATTCAATGGCATCACGAGAAATGCTCAACTGTTGTTAGATATAATTTTAAGATGGTTAACATGGGATTGTTTGTACGTGATTGCACCGTCGGCTTATGATCCACCGTGTTACGATGTTCTCATATACTTAAAGAAAGTGTTGAGGACAAAGCGTTGCTAACCATTGATATTTTCCCTACAATTGATGAAGCACCTACGATTAATGATTTGGATTCAAGCAAAAATGATCTTGTCGTGTACGACGATGTGGAGCGTCAACACCAAATCGGTCTCGCAAGAATATTTTCACAAGAGCAACACAAAACCCCCCAGTGGGATTTATTAACTCAACGAATGAAAGGATCACAGTAACGTTTTAAACCTAGCAAATGGCCTATATATTTTAAATTCTCTTGACACCGGTTTTGATAAATATCTGAAAGGTTCGCGAGGCGATATCATAACTGTTTATCATAGCCGGTAGTAAAGGCACGTGCAATAATAAGGAAAGTTTGAAAAATGATACGCGGAATTTTGGTTTTGAGTTTATACTACCAGTCACACCTATCAAGGAATAATGCGTTGGGGAATTTTACACATATAACATATCAAGATCAATAATTGCCGGAGACGAAATTCAGTTCTATGGACTAAACATTTATCTGGAAGGGTACTTAACCGTCTTTGGTGTTTGTGTTTAAGATTAAATTTATTATTATATATGTAATGAATTCTGACCGCGGTGATGAGGTTGCAGAATTTACGGAGAAAGTGCTTGATGGCCTAACAAAAGATAGTAATTTTGTTCCACTTGTTAATGAATATCTGATTCGAAACCGTGTTACCAGACCCTAGTAAACACTTAAAAATAATCTTTTTAAATGACAAAATAGAATTCAACCGTTGTCCTCACTGTGATGTACCATTACCAACTCGAGGCCAACTCGGATTCGTATCATTGGCATTTGAAAGCGCTCAATCACTGAATGTACCGCCAGGTGCAAACATACTCAGGGATTGTTTCTATAACAGTGAAGTGTTATTCGCCGCTGAATCTATCTGGTTACATTAAACAATCAGTAAGTTAAGACAACATTGACTCATATGAGTTAAAATAGATTTCGGCTGTTATTCAGGAAGGACGCACTTGTTCGGGTAATAGTACTTGGGCAAAGAAAATAACGCTCGTGTCAGACCTCATTCAGTGGTGTAATCAGCATCGTTTTAAATGAATAGAGTGTCAGGCCCACAGAACTCAGAATTGCAGGAAATTTAAATATACTACGGGAATATATTTCTAAGATTGTGTAGCAGTTGTGCCAGTCAAGAACGAGTAATTGGTTAGAAGTGAGTTCGAGTGTTGCACCTGATCGAAGTCGGCTTGTCGAGTAGTTATACTAATAAGTGATTAATTATTGAAAGAAGAACTCTGATAGACCCTCAGTGTTACCAACGCGAAAAATTAATCGAAGCGGAACAACTTCAATGTGAAGTCACCAAGAAAACCAAGTTGATCATGAAATACAAATGCGTGTCTTTTGTTCGTATTTGTGGTCTTGCCTCGGCAACAACTATTTATTGGTCTTGGTTTTGCTGCAATCACGGCAACGACAACAATCATAGGCGCACCGACTGGAACTATTGTTGGGGATATATCGATAACAAACCGGTGTCTCCGGTTGATAAAAACCCACCAAAAACAGTGTCAAATTTGAAGTAGTACAAAGAAGAGCAGCACGGTTTACTATCGGTGATTATCGACGAACCAGCAGTGTCTCCACCATGCTCCAACATTTGGGAGGAGAAGAGTTTCAAGCTCGACGCCAGCAAGCAAAAGCTGTTATGATGTACCGAATTGTACACCAGCTATTTGACATTCCAGCAGCACCATACCTCCACCAGACAGGATGTTACACCAGACTATATTCATGCAGATTTATCGTTCCCTTCACCAGAGTTAACTCATGCAAGGACTCCTTATTCTCATCAGGAATACGCCTGTGGAAATCCCTACTAGTCACCCTAGTTGACGCCAAATCCATTGATATTTTCAGTGGAGTTGGCATGGGGATCGCGTAGCTCCAGATCAGGGATGTTTTAACCTGCTTTTAGGTGCACTTGGAACTTCGACCATACTTCGCACCATGTGCGAGTAATTTCCAGAGCAACCCAGCAAATTATTGGAAGAAGATGTCTGATCGGTTAGTTTGAAAGACAGCAACAATTTCGATGTAATAGAAGAATATTTGTGACAGAAGCTGCGCTCTTAACAACAGTCAAAGTGTATTTACCTTTCAATACAATAAACACAGTTCTGTTGAAATCGCATCTTTAGTCTTGGGGTGAAATAAATCATTTAGTACAGGTTGTGAGAACACTTAAATGGAACTATTTAAAAGTCATACTTATCACATATAAAAGAACAATAAAGTTCATATAGGATACCAAAAATGTATACCTTGTAGGAGAAGTATTTTCCGTAAATTTTTGAGTTTTGGATGTACGATAGGAATCATTTTTATTTTATGCTGTTTCGTGAATATATCGATTTCCAAGTGAAATATATTTCCGAATATGGTTGTTTTCTTGTTAATATTCATTGCTATCATTGAAACTAGTAGACTTTTATCGTGCAAATATCATTTCATTTAATTCCGTCTGAAGTAGATCTGGTCTTTGTACACACAAAAACGGCAGAACATAAACAGTAAGCAGCTGATATTACCATGATAATCTGCTATATACTTTAGACAGACAACACGTTAGAGTATAAGACGGAAATAAAATTTTCTCTCTCAATGCAATATAGTCGTTATTTACTCGGAACAAACATATACCCTCTATAATAAATTATCTCAACGGAAGAGAGGTTGGTTCTGAAAGAAAGGTGCACATATCTGACAGCCTTATTAAACGGTCCTCGTGAATCTTCATAACTTTAATTCTTCTCCATTATTTACCATAGAGAGTTAAAGGTTTGTTCTGTTTGATTTTGTTTGTAGGTAAAATGTATCGGCGACTGACAGGACGCAGCTTAATGACTTACAACTAAAAGGCGACCTTTGTAGCCAGTCTAAACGCGAATATTTGAAATTATTTCACAATATTGATAATAATGTCCAGTGGGTTTGAACACAATTGTGCTATACACTTCCATTTGCTTAGTATATTTATTCAAGGTACATACGAAAATTAAGATCTCATTTTTCTATTTTAGGTACATATGAAAATAAAATTTCAGTTTTCTTTAATTGAATATTGTTAATTACTTGGATTCAATGCAGAATCTTGTTTATACCTTTTCGTTGTATACTTGAACCGAAACTTTAATAAAACATCCCGCTCACTCTCAACTCTTCTAGCGCTGATTTTCTCAACGTCACTTTCTCTATAAGATGAATTAACAGGAGAGAGAGAGAGAGAGAGAGGGGATGGGTGTGCTGAGTTTCAATAATGCAACCCAGTCGCTCTCATTTTACATCAAACTGTATTTCCTTCAGCAATTTGTGACTAAATCATAATAGAAAAATAAACTGTTCTTAAAAAATATTATTTCGATTTATGAATAGTTTTTCATCCTCATTTTTCAAAATAGTTTAAGTAATTGAGCTTTGGGATCATTAAAATGAGTAGCTCTTGTGTTGTCAAAATATATATTATTTTTCATTTTCATATTTTCATCTGTAACGGGACTTAAAGTGCACGGTCTTGAAACCTATTCATGCTGGGCTTAGATTTGTTCTTTGACAGGATTACTACAAATCTTACCAAACAAATTTGCATTTTACAATTGATGAACACAATTTATTCTTTTAGTTTCATCCTGTGGCGCGATATATATATATATATATATATATATATATATATATATATATATATATATATATATATATATATATATAAAGAATACAAATCATATGGCGAATAACAGTCCTTTCAAGTGCACTGGATCCAGCAAGGGATCACGTATGTCAGGGATTGATTAAGATAAATGCAATAAACTGACAACGAACAGTGCAAAACTAGTATCTAACTAGCCTGAGCGCTTTCGACTCTTAATGAGTCTTTTTCAAAGGCATATACAAAACATAGACAAGACAAACAAATAAAACAGAAAAACCGTAGTGTTTGCAAAACTTTACATGGCTGTTTCTACAGGAATTAAACCTCCAAATGTATTATGTTTCAACTAGTTTATATCAACTTCTTGCGGATACTGGAAATTATTTGTATTAACCCAAAAATCGATGAGCCATAACGACATCTGGTATTATGTGTACATTTATGTAAGCGCAGATTACATCCCGGATATTTCATTGTTATAGTAGTTATGGTAGACTATTAAGCAAATTTGGAGAATTGTTCAAAAGTAAAATGTGTCGGCTGCAAAAGATAGTTTTATTTGTGCATGCTTGTCTTTTTCTAGTCTTCTTGGTTTAAACCTCTTGGTTTCAATGTTCTAATGCGGCGTATCCAGTAAGATTCCTTTTCTTTCCTGGTTTCGGAACTCCATTTGGGGTTGTTAGCAATTGCAATAAGTGTTATATCACTGAAAGTGTGGCCAGGGGAGGAGAAGTGTTCTGCGACCGGGCTTCTGTACAGCTTCTTTGCCATCCAATCAGACCTATGAAGGTTGATCCTTCTGTGTAGCTTTTCAGTTTCTCCGACATACTGAACGCTACAGATCTTACATGTGATGAGATAAATTACATTCTCTGTTTTGCACGTTTTGTTTGGACCATGTATGTTTAGTTTTTCTCTAGTCACTGTGCTAGAACATGTCCTGGTCTCTATCATATGTTGACAGGTTTTGCATCTTTTATCGCCACAGGAGCCAGATTGACCAGGGTAGTCTTTATTAGTGATTGGCGTTAGCTTCGCCCTGACTAGGATGTCTTTGAGGTTTTTTGGTCTCCGGTAAGCTACTACAAGTTTGTTCGGAAGGATTAACTTTAGTGCGTCCGACGATTCCACGATGGGCCAGTGTTTCGCGATGATTTTACCTACTTTGGGATTGTCTGAATGGTAGGTCAGGATAAATGGTATCCTATCAGCCTTTTAGTTCTCTCCATATTTTAGTAGGTCATAGCGGTTTGTTTGTTTAGCCCTTTGGGTTGCCTCCGCAATCAGGTCTTTGTCATAGCCTCGGTAAATTAAATGTTTTGACAGCTCCTCAGACCTTTTAAGGAATGTTTCATCGTCGGAGCAAATTCTGCGTATCCTCAGTGCCTGGCTATATGGAATGTTCCTAATGCAGTGTTTTGAATGACAGCTGGTTGGGAGGAGATACTGGTGTTTGTCGGTTGGTTTCGAGTAGATGTCTGTATGGAGTTTGTTTTCTACCAGTGTGGTTGTTGTGTCTAGGAAAACATGGTTTGAGTTGGAGAGTTCTGCCGTTAATTTTATTGAAGGATGGAAGTTGTTTGCCTTACCCATTGGTAACTAAACATACATGGTCCAAACAAAACGTGCAAAACAGAGAATGTAATTTATCTCATCACATGTAAGATCTGTAGCGTTCAGTATGTCGGAGAAACTGAAAAGCTACACAGAAGGATCAACCTTCATAGGTCTGATTGGATGGCAAAGAAGCTGTACAGAAGCCCGGTCGCAGAACACTTCTCCTCCCCTGGCCACACTTTCAGTGACATAACACTTATTGCAATTGCTAACAACCCCAAATGGAGTTCCGAAACCAGGAAAGAAAAGGAATCTTACTGGATACGCCGCATTAGAACATTGAAACCAAGCGGTTTAAACCAAGAAGACTAGAAAAAGACAAGCATGCACAAATAAAACTATCTTTTGCAGCCGACACATTTTACTTTTGAAACATTCTCCAAATTTGCTTAATAGCCTACAATTACTGCTATAACAATGAAATATCCGGGATGTAATCTGCGCTTACATAAATGTACACTCAATATCAGATGTCGTAATGGCTCATCGATTTCTAGGTTAATACAAATAATTTCCAGTATCCGCAAGAAGTTGATATAAACTAGTTGAAACATAATACATTTGGAGGTTTAATTCCTGTAGAAACAGCCATGTAAATCTTTGCAAGCACTACGGTTTTTCTGTTTTATTTGTTTGTCACGTCTATGTTTTGTATATGCCTTTGAAAAAGACTCATTAAGAGTCAAAAGCGTTCAGGCTAGTTAGACACTAGTTTTGCACTGTTCGTTGTCAGTTTATTGCATATATATATATATATATATATATATATATATATATATATATATTTTTTTTTTTTTTGCTCCAGTCGTAATACACGATGTTGCATGCTACCTGACACTGTTTCCATTTATTTTTGTCCAATCCCAATACTTACTAATGCATATTACTTGACTCCTGTTGAAGCCTTTTTTTGTGTTTTTTTGTCCAATTGTAACACAAGCTCTTGCGTGCTACCTGACATTATATGCATGCAATATATCGTGAACGTACCGTCGATCGTAGTAATTTGTTTAAAACTTTTAAATAAATGGACTCTTTTACAAAAAGCAACCTAATAACAAATGATAATAAAGAATGTAATAGTTAGGATTATTTGCATTGATCAAAACGTACATTGTAAAATAATAGTTGTTTCTTCGTTCCGATTTCTGCGTGATTGGCTTAAAGTTATTCCAAATGCATTTGATATTTGAAAGCATTTCAGGCTGTAGATATGCATTACAGACATATATCAAGACTATTGCGCTAATATACTCAATTATTGTTAGAACTGTTACTGATTTCCATGATGATTTACTCCAAATGATTATTTCATGCCTGACGTGTGTAAGTAATTTAACGGCACTTTTAGAACATTTTAGCTAATTAACAAAGGAATAATCGGAGGTAATCGCCTTTTCCAGGCCACATTAAGGCATTTTATTCTGGCTGACTTGGACAGACATCAAACTCACAAACCCTGTTTTACAGGCTAGCCGCTCTATTAAGTAAAGATACGTTTGGTCGCCCCAATGAAAGTACCTATGTGCCATATGATGATGAATGTGTGAACCTCAGGAACACGTTGGAACAGGTAAGTCTCGAAAATATGCACTACATACAAACTATAACACGATTTGTTTTGTGACCTAATAGTTGCAATCAATGCAGTGGGTCTTAGCACGAATCACATAATCCCATATATATATAATAGCACTAACTATAGCAACGAAACAAATAAATAGTAATCCAGTATAAACATGCTAAACGTTATTATATCTTATTTTAATGCACGTGGAAATCGTTACTAGTGTTATAGAAGTCACAAATTAACTAAAGACCCGTCAGTTGATGTTATATGAATACTATATGATTTTAACACAAGACATGTGACACGAATTTCTACACTTTCTGCACTAGATCGACAGCTGTTTTTATGGTTTGAAAACAGTAAACTCCTAAGTATATTTGTCCAGTTTTAACAGACGGCTCCGGTGGTCTAAGTGGTTAGAGCATCCGCATCTGATGCAGGTTCGAACTCCGTCCGAATCATATCAAAGACTTATAAAATGGTACTAACAGCTGCCTTGCTTGGCACTCATCATTAAGAGGTTAGTGTTAGGACTGGTCGGCCTGGTGTCAGGGTAATATGACTGGGTGGGACATGATACTACATGTCTACGGCATGATGCCCCAGTGTTAGACCTAACTATAAACTGCCACACTGCAGGCATCTTAGCGATATGACTGAAAAATTGTTAAAGCTACGTTAAAAATCCAAATGATATATACACACACCAGTTTAAATACTTGAAAATTATAACTTACCTCCTTCATTCAAAGCAGTCCCAGATTAATGACACTACTCTGCACATACTCCTCCAATGTACCAAGAAAAGAGATATCTACCTCTTCAGATTTGGCTAGAACCAGACATAAATTTCATTTAACCCGAAGATCAATACAGTAATCTTTACCTATAACTTGATTTCAAATATTTACACTCTAACACTGCAAATATATAAGAGATGTTAGAATACCAAACTATATATAAATTTATATATTTATTATTATTATTATTATTATTATATATATATATATATATATATATATATATATATATATATATATATATATATATATATAAGTTTTTCTCTAGATATCACATTCCATGATCGAAAATGTAAACACCATACACAGCTGGAGTTTAATAAGTGTTTCAGGGTTATATTGACATTTTCATATTCCGTTCATGTTCATTATCTTAAACAATAAAAAAATTTGGAACAAAAGAAGTAGAAGATAAAGATAGAAATCAGAAACATTATTATCATTTGAGTATTCAGGAGTTATTGGAGTTGTCTTTCCTCCTACACGATGCGATATTGAGTAAATCACGCCAGTTTTTGTGCTATGATGGAAAGCTGCGCCAGGAGCTGCGGACAATTTTCCTGATTCTTGAAGCTGGATATTCAAGGCGAACATTTATAATGGACATATTAAAATAAATGTGTATAATTTGTGAAAAGATTCATATATACTATTCTTTCTTTCCATCTTGACTTTTGTTACACAAAATCACAAAATAACGTTCATTGTTTTTCTTTCATGATTCCTGCTGTTACACACATAAAGATGTATTAGAACTTTGCGTTTATTCAGTTCGTATCGTTCCAGTGGGTTTGGCTTTCATATATGTTAATTATTTACAGTTTTATTTTGGCCCTAGTTACACAATTATGACTTGTTTTCACAGGATTAATCAAACATGCGAGATACTTTGTATTCTATTACAATACAGAACACGAATGATTGATGGAATTAATAGATTGGCTATTGTTACTGCAATTAGCTTAAGTTGGCTACCTGAATAACGAGCAACCTTACTACTGGTGGAAAACGATTTGCGTGTATATATATATATATATATATATATATATATATATATATATATATATATATATATATATATATATATATATATATATAAACTCCTTTAATTGAAGCCTCAAATGACTGTTATCTCCTCGTTTAAAATCTATTGGTCTTACATTTGAAGTTTAGCTCTTCATCTCACGTTACCACGGTAATATATTATTGTTCTCAAATATATAACCCATATAATCTCAGCTTTATAGCGTAAAATTGCTTCAAATCGAATTACACGTCAAGAGGGGGCCCCAAGTGGGCTAGTGGTCTAAAGCGCTCACCGTTATGGATCATTGCCATCCCACCTCTGTCTGCGTGGGTTCGAGTCTCGGCCAACGTGGATATGTGAGAAAGCTTGCCAGTAGCTTCTCGTGGGTCGGTGGTTCTTTCTGGGGTTTTCCATGGTTCTTCCTCCACCATTTATACTGGCAGTCATGTATAGCCTATCTTGCGCTGAAAAATGGCGTTAAACCCTATAACAACAACAACAACAACACATCAAGAGCGTTGTTGTGCTTCTTTTTTAATTCATCATCTAGCTTAATGTTTGGTTTCTAAGTAAGATAATTTGGAAGATGCAGTGTCTGTGTCACATCATCACTAGGATAACATTTTTTCTTCTCGTCCTCAAATTTCTTTTCAAAATCAATCCATACATACCGCTCTTGCAGCAGACATTCCCACAAAAGATCCTTTAATACGGTCTCCTTGATGCTTTTCCTAAAGGCTTCATGTACTGTTGTCCCTCTCCACGGATCGCCAGAGGCTGCATACACATCCTTGAGCTTATCATCTGTACTAACGTTATTAACAGTTACATCGACTGCTCCACCTGCCGAATAGACCCCCCCCCAAAAAAAAAATTAGAGTTAGAATTATTGTATACCTTAAAACACTGGAACATAATGGATATATTTTCAACTGATAAACAGGTCCCTAAAGTTAACTCTGACAACACTTTATTTGCTTAAAGAAATAAGATATTGATTTTGCAAGGATTTAATCGCAAATATTCAACCTAGCCTTTTCAACAAATATGGTGCCACCCCATAAACAGTGCAAAATACTTGTGCTTATAATTACTCTAATTACTCAGGATGTACATATGGTTTAAGTGACACTGTGTATGACAAGAAAGTCATTCATCCATATATACACGCAGTTTCTACCTGCCTGCATATATACATATATACACACATACATATGGTCCATATATATATATATATATATATATATATATATATATATATATATATATATATATATATATATATATATAATGTTGGAGTATTTTTCATATTTATACGGATTGTAAAGCGATGAAAGCGAATTGTCTGATAGTTGTGCTAAAATATCTCTCGGGTTCACTTTGGGACAGCTGCTTACCTATTGCCATTAATTGCCTATCAGTTTTATATCCATCTATTTAAATGAATATACTTATATCTCGAACATGTTAATGTAGGTTACATGAATGTTCACAGGCTCCTTCTGGTAATCTTGAGGAAACAATTAGGCATAGCCTGTGCACGTGGTCCCAAAGTCAATGGCTGCCACCACTAGTTTGCCACGCTTGGAATTCCAGATCGATTTTTCCCTTCTCAAGTTGTATGCCATTTTGGAACTTTTCCTTTGAAAACATTCCAAGCAGTAATAGTTTTAGTGCAGATTCATATTAAAAATTAAAGGATTTGCAGCTCTAAGAATTTCGTCTGCTAGTTTTAGTGTATTTAATGATTTTGTTTTAGTTTGGTACACTGTACTGCTGATTTGTCTTTTTTCGATTAACCTTATGTGACCTTTTCTCGTTTCGTACATATTGTCGTTAACACCTAAGTTGCACAGAATGGTAAACTTTGCAACTGTTTGCCTGGTTAACAAATCTCTTCTGTGACTCCGATGACCAATGCAAATAAAATGTTGTAAAAGTGTATAACAGTGGTGGTTTCTTATAGCTGTGGCCCTTTGTGGTTTACTGGATAACGTGACAATACATGATACGGAACATATTGTAGAAAAATGCATTATTCTATTGTCATTTGAATAAATATTGTGTTTAAATTCACCACATCTACTACATTCTGAGAACGGAATTATAGCTAGATTCATAGTTTGCTTCTGTAGGTAAATCAGAGCCGAATACGCCCGCATTATATTTTGGAACGAATAGCTTAATGACCAAAGCTGTGCAAAACTGTCCATTGTGATCTCTGTAAGTTACGAGAGACGAAAGTATCTTAGGAATGAAGTCCATAATGTATATCTTAGGAAAAAGTTCCTAGCAAAATGTGTTTGACGAAGTGTTCCATATCTAAGAATCTTCTTTAGATCCTTCCTGATTTTAATGTAAATATATATCTAAGGGTAGAGCTCGATACGTAAGCAGCCCATACAAAGCACATGATTTAAAGTAAACTTTATAAAAAGAGAGATATATACTGAAGAAGGACATGCCGTAAATTGTATATTACTTTTATAATGATTACAGGAATGTTTCTAGTATTTAAATAGTTCATATCAGGGAAAGCTACCAACATTTGTGTTTAAGAAAATATATTGGTTGGTTAGGGCAGGCTTAAATCCTTGATATCTGGATCAAACTTAAATACTATGTTGATAATGGTACTATGAAACGTTCGAGAAATTCGTTTAAATTGCATCAATGTTAGGTTTGGGTTATTCTAAAACTGTTTCTGAAAGCCACACCAATATGAAACCAATAGAAATCTGTTGCTGGAACACGAGTATCTTCGAAAGATGCCTAAGAAACAGCAAGACGGACGGACGATGGTAAAAATATATGCACATACAACATTTGTGGTGGGTCACGGAAAGAACAATTTACGGACTTCTTCACGGAAAGCCACTTATTCACAATAAAAAAACTAATAAATGCTGCAATTGTCAATAAACTCCACGAGATTGCCGATTGGACCACAAATCCACAAACACAAACTCAGCGACAATTCAGCTGTTTGTGGAGAAACCGATAGACGTGGTCACTCTGGTTTAAGGTTCAGTCAAACACTAGTTGATTCCATAGGTACACCGAGACTGATGTAGGAGATGGGAACATTGTACTGGTTAGTCAAATATACGTAACTATTTTTCTTGGGATTGTCGTTATATTATTTCGTACTGATACATATATGTACATGGAAAAAATGTATCATGCAACCGGACTCACTACCTTGACATAGAAAGAGTTCATTTTAGTTGGGTCATTGACCAAATCTAAATCATCCCAAGCTAGCTTACTGAATAGATTGTATACGACGAGCGATTCGGTGACACAAAAAAGTGTATAACTTGGTTAGCTTGTGCATCATTCGAAAACTCAGCCGATGATCATAGTCAAAAAATGTACGGATTTAGAAGATGGAATCTTTATAGAAAATTCGTTGATGCAGACCAAATATTTCAAATAGATTCTGCAGTGAACTTGTTCCTCAACAACGAGGAATGCATATCTTCAAACGGGAGGATCGCAGCAGGAGAGGCTGATAACGATATGTGTTTGAAGTTTCTTTATTATTTCTTTAAATGACCCCACGTTTGACACGGTAGAGGTCATTGAGAGGGATCTTTTCTGTTCGTTGAATGAACATTTCAAGAGCATTGGATGATTCTACAGGAGAAAAAATAATTAAGAAATTCAGCTATGGCTTGAAAGGTGAATGATGTAGTTGAAATAATGTGTCGTTATCACTGCAGTAAGTTGACATAATGTATGGTACAACTAATTTTCGTCAACTTCGGCTTTTCCCTAGCGATGCCACATTCGATGTGAAAATCAACCATCATTTAAGAATTCACACATGTAAGTCTACAAAATAGGTACTTCATGTTCACCCAAACCTACAAATATTTTAAAATGTTATTTACTAGTCCCATCGTTTTTTCACATGGAGGTGGCTTAAAATGGATTTTCTTTGCAGTAAGGCCCCGCTTGCTGTTAGCTGCAAAATGGCCCATCGAATAGAGGTCATTTTTGCAGCCCTCTGGTCACGGTGTCGCTTTTACAGTCATGGTGTAGGTCTTCAAAAATTTGCCCTTTGCCCTTATAACAAGAAGAATGAAATTACATATATAACACAAGAGACATTCGTCGAATGATAAAAGCGTGTCCACCCGGTCAGATGATGTAGAAGTAAAGTGCGAGTTCTAGCCCACTCGAAACCGATGCGGCTGTAGAGACACTAACTGGTTTAAAACGACAATTTAAAGCAGTAGGCCCAATAGAAAACAGATGTGTTTCAGCTGGTTTCTTTGCGATGTTTTTGCGCCTTTGATACTTTGTTGTTGAAGCGACCTCGGTTGGGATGTGTATATACGCGGCTGGTTAAACCGCAATTCTTAATAGCTATAGTTTACGACATTCTACTGCAAACATGCAGGCACGATGAAATAAGGGCGATAGTTCGTGTGGCAGCTACGGTTGTTTCAGAGGTGCTAAAAGTAGGCGAAAAATATACCGTTTTGGAGTTGCATCTGTTTCCGTTATTACAAGACATCATTGTATGCTTGGGGCACGCTGGAAGTAAACTGATGAGAAGAAAGATGTTGCTCCAGCAGTGTTTTGCCACATAGCTAACGTACCCACTAGTTTCGGCGAACAATACGCATATTATAAGGCATTCCTAACCGTTGAGATCGGAATGAGCCTCAGCCAGTATGCAGAAAAGACGTAGTGGAATCTGATTAGCTATTACGTGGTTACGCCCTTCTGACCTGTCATTTTGGCTTGCTGTAAAGATGCTAGTGCAGTGGAAGGAAATATAAGTTTCCTTACTATCTTTAGATCCGATAAAGACACAGTCTGTCAAACGCCCGCATACACGCTCTTTAAGAGTCACAACTAGCCTGACAAGTTTGCAATGCATCGCGTTTCTTGTGGAGATTAATAAAGTTAAATTCCACGCCTTGGACGGTGAAAGTGCCATTGGCTTTGCTGAGTGTCAAATAACAAACATTTTCAAATTGTGTAATGAATCTCAGCTTACAAACCTGATGCATTTGATGTTTTAACTCCAGCAGCTGACGCGATCCTTTCGATTGTTAAGTACAAAGTTTCGAAGGCGGCTCCGGCTATGCTAAGAAAGACAACCTCGCTGCCGGGGATTTCAGTCTTTGCGACAATCAATGGTGATTGGTTCGCACTCGTAAAATCACTCCTGCCTGATTTCAACAGTGATAATTCTCTCCAGAATATTAACTGGATGTTGTTTTTCATATAAAATGCTCATCGAGAGTTCATTGATGCCGCCTTCATGTATTCTGGTGTTCACGATGTGTACACGTGTATGCTTCGACGAACAGCTCTTTTGGTAAAATCCCAAAGATGGGGCCGAGTGACCCAAGTCCGAACCTACCCATACTACCCTATATCAGAGATAATGGCGCTCACCAGCCTGTCACGGCATTGTTGTCTGTAGAAATTCCAGTCAGCCATCAGGAACGATATTGATTCTTTGGTAGTCAAGATCCTGGAAATTTAACGTGGTAAATTCATATTTGCCAAGTGCAGCAGCGACACTGAACCATCCTATTTTGTATCAAATCTTCAGGTGCGCTACCAGTGTTCTTATGTCTATGGATATTACCTGGTCCAGAGTCACGGGCCCACCTTGACGGCTGTTCAATATTTTACCCATTCTTTTGCTTGGTTTAAGTGCCGTGGCTTCAAATGCCGTTGTCTAGTTGTCCAGTCCCCGCCTCACTTTGTGTCTGCGAGGACATATGTGGTTGTTATATAAGGAGACTGTGCCTTACACTTCTTATTACTACATACCAATTTAATCCTACATGGCTTAACTGGCATTTGATACAGATGGTCAGTCTGCTCCTGTATCGCGCACCTAAAATGTCCGTATCGTACATCCTACCTGGAACTACTTTTGCCTCTTGAAATATTAAATAATAGTCTACTTATAAAACACCGCGAAAGTTTTATTGCCATAAATTATAAGCTACTGTGTGTAATTTCGACACATTTTATAGCTTTTAATTATGGAAATGCAGTTATATTTTGGCATGCATACGTGCAGGTTGCGGAATTGGCGGACAGCTTTTACAATGTGTCTGTTGTAAAAGGAAAGGTTGAGTTCACGACTGGATTGTTATAGCTTTTAACCCTGTTGTATTTCACACCTATATATGTGCCTACCTGATCATATTGATGAAACCATAAGGTTCATGCTATGAACAAGATACTATGAATAGTTAGCACAAAGCTATAGCCATATATTTAAGAGACAATACCTATGTGTACAACATTTCATCTTCAACTGTGTTTTGCTATCAGCTGCAAAGAGTTAGATCGCGGCGCAAATACAAGAAACAGAAAAGTTTGAGAAATCGAAGAACAGAAACGTCTGAACTGTGCACTTGTGGATCTCGTTTCCAGCAACAGCGATGACACAGAGACATCCTACAATGTAAATCATCTTAAATTCCGACCATAGACATAAAGCTGCATTCAGCTTCAGACTTTGAAAATATTATCTCGGAACAGTTTTATAATTTTTTGTGAAGCAGTATAAGTGTAGAACCTTTCAGTGGAGTAAACCAAGGGTTATAAGGAATAAAAGTTTGATACATAAATGCAGATGTACCATAGAAAGAAACCGCTTCATTGACTTGTCTGAAATTTAGAAGTCTTAAATCTTTTATAACGTTGTTGAGACTTTTCATCCCTGAGAACAAGGAAGGAATTGTGTATTTGTTTACATTTAAAATTCATGTGATTTTTCGAGTAAAAATAATCCAAAGTTAAAGGGTAATTGACCATATAAGAGATACGGACGGACCAATGACGCAAATACAAACTATCTATTTAGGCCAGGCCCAATTTATAAACGTCTCATGTGGGTTTTCACAAAATTTCTAAACGTTTTATCACAGGTTGGAAATAAAGTTTTACGAATGAATTTAAGTAATGTTTTCTGAATTCCGATCTTGAATTTGGTGATGTGCCAGAAGTCTTGATGAATCCTCAATAATTCCAAAGCAGTATTTTGTCCAAAAGTCATGAACACTCTGCAGTTCCAATGGATTAATTTAGACACATAATTCCTTTCAAACAATAACTGACCGTAACTAAAAACACAGATTCCTTAAGACTGATATTAAGTTAGAAATAAATAATCTTATTCATCAGAACCTTGTGTAAAACCGTAAGATACAAGAGGATGGCCAGCATGTGGGTCGTAAGTTCGCTACCAGAACTTCTTAATGTCAAAAGGCCATGTCAGCATGTTTAAAAATATTATCTTAATGTACAGCCCACGAACTTGGAAAAAAATTAGTTATCTAGCCATTTGTTTACAAACGACCATTAGCTTAAACTACAACCTATCAGGGATAAAAGTTAAAACACACAATATACGTCTACATAAAACGTTCCAGATTCAGCTCAGTATTTAACTCCTGAAACTTTCAGCAAAGTTTGAAGAATATGTCCTATTTTGGTCTTTGCATGTGACCCGGTTTTGTTTTCAAATGAGAGCAATCTCATTACTTCTTTTTCCAAAACGTTCCAAATTTTGTATTAGAATAGTATAAAGGTCACAATATTGAGTTAATTTATTAAACAAACATGCATCTCATATGCAGATTTACAGTTAATCATGTCTTGTTTCAGATCTGATTAAACTCCGGATAAAGCAATCTAGGAATGCAGTTATTTGATCACGTCACAGTTTTTCCACGTAACTGCTTCAAAGTTACATATCTCACATATACTAATAATTGCTTTCTAACATAGTTATTCAATACATGTCATAACAAGTTAGTTTTATGGTTTGGTTCTATACCTTTTGCAACGACATATTTGAATAACGTTAGCTAAATCCAAGGACTATATTTAAAACAAATCAGTCACTTCATATACCAATCGGAAAAGCCAAAATTTTCAACTTTTTCCTACCATTTTCTCCTCTGTCTTGTAAAGAAATTTCATATCAACACGTATGAAATATTTAACATAAAGAATCATTTGGAACGTCTTTTAAGGAATGCAAAGTTACAAAGTTTATTTGCAATAGAGATGTGCCCAATAGAGAAGATATCGGGAGATAAATGCAAACAGCCACAACGATATGATAATATACACTTCGTCTATAACCTCTAAATAAAAATTGTTTTCAGACGCCGAAGCATGCAGTTTTGCGATAAGTTTTACACATGATGAAACTTTAGCCATTTAATTACCACTTAAGAGATTCTCATTAATACATATTTTCAGGAATAATTACGGAGAAAAAAGTTAATTGTCAGATTACCTGTCATCTACAGACTAAGAAGGCGTTCAAATTAATGTATCGTGTATTTCATGGAATTTCCTCCATTGATTAGAGAAGTCGCTAATGAAGTGTATGTGGTATATACAAGTAATGTATGTAGAAATGATCATGGAGAGCCTTGGGATTATTACCAACTTTCCTGTCTATATTTGTTTTATAAATCAAGACTTTCCATTTGTAATTTAGCGAATGTGTCCAGCGAAAAACGGTTGTAACTTTACCCTTTTAACTGTAATTGTTAGGTATATTTGTCAGGATGTTGATGTTAAGATAAATTGCTTGATATCTTTGTTTTGTTTCTTTGTGGCAAGGAACCAATATACCATGTACTGCATATATGGTCGACGAGGCAGCGGTGGCTCAGTGGGTGAGATGTTAGAATCTTAATCAGAAGGCTGCTCATTCGATTTCGACCGTCGGATCAACCAGGATCGGTTATCGAGGTTTTCTTTGGTTCAACAAATTTTATTATAAAACTTCATGGGTCGTAGTGCCGTTAGTCTGAGACCAAACCAAGCTGAATCAAGTATAGTTGTTTTGTGACAAGGGAAAGCACAAAATGCATCACTGTACAAATTCTTGATTTGCCAGTTTCAGACTTTAAAATTAGTAATCGAGAAGGACAAATGATAAATGAAGGACCAGCTAGCTTGCAGGATGGGTAAAAAACGATATAAAGAAGAAAAACGCAAGTGTTTGTGGAGCCATATTGCTGTTACGACTATTACACAGCCTGATAACTGATCCAATTTTTAAAATCTTATAAGACTTTCAAGCAAAGATTTCGGATTGAGGTTATTTATTTATCAGAAGGATAGCAAACTTAAGCTGTAAATCAGGCCCACTTTAACACAACCACTCTAGTTAAGTTTAGTTCCTCCATAAAATGATAAAATTTGGTTTATAATAGAGGCAAATTTAATCCCCATGACACCCCACAAAAGCTTCAAGTATTAGTTTGTACGATATGAGTTATGGGTTCTTAAATTCGCGAAAGTTAATAGTAGGGGCATGTATAAGCAGAGTTTAACATACATATATTGTTGTTGTTGTTGTAGAGTTTAACGCCATTTTTCAGCATAAGATAGGCTATACATGGCGGCCAGTATAACTGGTGGAGGAAAAACCCTGGAAAACCCCCGGAAGAACCACCGACCCACAAGAAGCTACCTGCAAGCTTTCTCACGTACCCACGTTAGCCGAGCGTGAGACTCGAACCCACGTAAACAGAGGTGAGATGGCAATGATCCGGAACCGTGAGCGCTTTGGAACACTCGGTCACTCGGGGCTCCTATATAAATATGACTGTCTCATATAGTCAGTAAATAAAGTTGCGGAAAGAGAAACGTGACCTTTTCAGGCATATGTGCATATAGATGGTCACCTCCCAATATACATGTCATTGTTTTTATGTGACCTTCAAGAGTGCCACTTATATTAAGAAACACATATTCCACTTTTTCCGATCAGATCTATATAAAGCGCATATTTATGCCGATAATTTTATATTATACTTGAATAAGGGTTTATGTCAGCGAATAATCTTCAAAAGGACTTTCTCACAATCGATTTATCTGCTAATCTAAACCCCCCCCCACAATAACATTATTTTTTTTTTTCAAACACGTTTACCATCTGCCTAGGAACCCCCCCCCCCCCAAACAAGAACATTTATTTCAGATGAGAACATAATATTTGAAGGTTACTTATCCTAAGGTCTTTCTCTGAAGATAATGTCATTAAATCATATTACTTATATTGAAATACGCTTTCTAGCGATGATCTTATCTTGTTTGCGATAAGTATAAATCAAATTTCATATTCAGTTACGCCGTAAATGTACGCTTGTTTGCACTGTAAAATGAGTTATTTGCCATCTGATCATGCCGTGATATGTTCACTATCGTTAGTTACAATTTTATAATGTGTAATAGTCTTGCATGCATAATATGGAGATAAATGTTTAGCTTGAGTCGTTTTTCCACCAACTGGTTTAGTGCACCTGAACAACGAAAAAAGAAATTGGACAATAAGATGACATCAGTCATTTTTGAAGTACATTGCTTGGAAGGATAGACTTCCGACAATTGTTTTACATTGTTGCTCTCCATTTTCTTTCAAGGTAAAATCAACGTGCATTAGTAGGAAATACGGATAATGTACATGACCAAAACATCATTTTCTAAACTTCAAAATACAACATCGTATTTAGAGCTTCTCATCCAATGTTATACCAGAGTCTACTGGTTTTATGTGCTAACATAGTAGTAATTAAAAGTAATTAAAAGAGACAAATAATGTATTTGCTTATCCACAAACATTATTTTGGTAGACGTTACTCATAACCAAATCATAATATCTCAAACTTAACCCCCCCCCCGCCCCAATCATTACTCAAGTGGATTCAAAGTCACATTATAATATATTTTCATGCCCTCGGACGATACGCCAAAATTTTGTATGCGCTATATAATAAAGAAAACAATTAAAACAAACATACCAGACAAAGACAATTCATAAACTTTGAGTAAGAATTTTATCCACACAAACAAAAGCACATCACTGTAAAAAGCTGATTGGAACTTGCATAGTATTATTAAGTAGATATATAATCTCTGTAAAAATATAATGAGAAATATTTTTTCTACTCAAGCAGTCTTAATTCTGCCATTGTAGGTTTTAATAAATTGATTCAAGATTTATGCATTGTCAGTTACCATTTATCTTTCAGGTACACACTTTTAATCACTTGAAAATTGTTGTGCCTTTTTGGATCATATTCAACGTTAAGAAGTTTTGAGGACGAGGGGTCACTGAAACTACAAATAATCTTTTCAAGTCTACTGATGTGGGTTAGTAAAAACACCCTATTGATCTTGAGAACAATGATAAAATGTGGGTTTCACAGCAATGAGCAAGATTTATGTTATACTACTATCAATCTGCTAAGACCCACGTCTACAGAATTTATGTTAAGCAATGTGGTTTAGAACTGTGTCATTTCTTTTGTCACTTATAGGCAGGCAAGTGTTCTACTCGGGAAAGAATAGTTTTAGATTTGGTTCTTGAATCCATCTGAAGTTTACATAACTATATTAGCAATGTGATAGAAATCAGTTTGAGTAAACAGGTGTGCATATAGCAGACCTTGATCATTTGTTTCCTGGTTTTAGAGTTTTTTTCTGCCAGTTATACAGTCATACCTCTGAGTGCGTATATGTATATATCTCTTTATATCTGCTTGCACAGTTCAGCATTGATCATGCACAACTCAGCATTGGTTAAGCACTATACATTTCCTTGTAGATTTTCGAAGCTGTTTGAAAACGTCTTGTCATTTGGAATCTGCCAATGAAAATAGTGCACAACAGAGTGAAAATTAAAGTATTGACAGATAGAAATTATAATTGTAGTGATATTTCTATATTTGTTAATACATTTAAAAAAATGTTGTTTTCTTCTTAGGGACACTCTTCTCGGAACGGCCTGATGTAGCACAAGCCATATAGGTACAAGGTGATGCTACGAATGGTGGAACAAATGGGTAGATGGATCAATGGATAGCTATCCGCTTCTTGAATATTTATTGAAAGTAACACATCAAGTCAGAAAAACACCTATTTGAACAAGACTTCTCACGTTGGTTACTTTGAAATGGAACCAAAATCTAGAATCGTTTCCAATAACCATTGATATATTGTAACAACATGAAACGCACGATGCATATGAACGTAGGTTGCAATAGACAATTCAAATATATAATTTTTGTTTAGAAGAAATTGAAATAACAAAAAAATTTCATGAACCGTTGTTTTTACCAAAGAGCTATGTAACACAGTTTCCAATGTTTACGAAGCTTTTCAAAAACATGATGTACAACGGCTTTAATTGCCTCGGAAAATACGTCATATAGTAGTAATAGTAAACAAGGATTCTAGCTCAGAGACCCCTTACCCCTCCAAAACGCCTTTATGTTAACATTTTATCAGCTCAAAATAATGACTTTCATATATTCTGACAAAATATGTTTTGTCGGGGTAAGGGGGTCTCTGATCTAGAAACAGCTTGTTTTCTATTGCTACTATAACCGTCATGTTGAATTTAAAAAAATAATCAAAAAATAAACAGTAGCGATGATGATCGGTCACCATATTTTATGATAATCTTTTTCATACCTGCTGACTCTCATTTTCGGAATATCTGTTAACATACTGTCAATAATACGAAACTCGCGTATTAAATCGTCCATATCATATTTAATACCTCGCAAATAAGATCGTATCTGATCAAATAATTTTTTTTATAGGTGATACTTGCTGTTTTGCAGGCATTGTTTTAAGTCTCAAGTCGAGGCTCAATTTTTTTACACGTTGTTGCAAGAGAAACACCAGCACCATATATTATTAACAAAAATGGATTTAATGATGCGCCACTTGAGATTATACCAGAGCTGGTCATCAGTAATGGTAAATATGATATTACTCGAAGGATTCTACTATAATACCTGTAACATTGTTTTACGCACCAAAATTTTTTAAATTATAATATCTGTAATATTGCATTACAGCGTCAACATCCTGTTTGGGAATTTCCTTTGAAATACTATTAAAATCGATGATCTGTTTTTTCATTATACAATATTTGCGTACAATTTTATACAATACTAAAAACTCTAGCACCAACAATTGAATCAAGAAGCTAGAGGAATTTATTCTTGTTAGGATCAGCTATAAAATCTCTGTACTTGTCATAAACATCCAACGAAGTATCATTGTATCATTCATCTGTTAGTACCTCATTTTTCTTTAACCAACTGTAGTAATAAAACGTGTTTTCTACTTCACGTTTATACAAATCCGTTTCATTCACCAAATTACCGTATTTGCTTTCTGTTTCATCAATAAAACCTAGTACCAAACTTATTTGATCCAATGTGAAATTTTTGAGGACAAGATGTTGTCTGATAATTGCGTATGCTACTATGAAATTCATTAGCATTAGATTTCGAAGTATATCCCAATTAATCATGTGAAGACCAATAAAATTAGCTACTATAAACATTAATTTTAGGTATGGTTCTGTGAGTGTTTTCTTAATTTCATTGTAATAATTTCGTAATGACAATTGTCTAGAGTGCTGGAGTGATGGAAGTGGAACATCGTCTTCTTCACGTATGTTGTAATACGACTCAATCTTTTTTCCAAATTTGTTTGTGCTACTTCTTCAAAACCTTTTTCTCGCTCATCATCACTGAGATAACTAATTTCATCGTCAAAATCATTGATTATATTTAGAGATCTGTCAACAATAATCGGATCAAATTCTGGTTTTTTTACATATCATTGGTAGAATTGCGTTTGTGTACACTTTAATAATTAACTCAGCATCCACTGTCATGCTAACGATTTTAACTAGGGTTTCCTTGTCGTGGTAGTACATGCCGAGATACTTAAAAATTCCTCGTTTTAGAAAACTATTATATAACTTCTTGTTCCTTTTTATTTCTAGTATCTTAGATTCTGCTAGTTTGTCAAGACGAGTATGTTTGTCGTTTATTCGTTTTCTTCCTCCTCCTTTCCACCATGTGCTCGTTCTATTTTATTATCAAATCTATATTTTTAAAATCAAGTTCGAGCAATAGTTTTTACACGTAATTTCAACTTGTTTTTGTTCTTCTAGACAATCATCAGGGTAACAATAACTTCTTATAATATCAAAGTTTTCCATTGCTTTTATTAGTTGTGGTCCTCGCATATGCATAACAAGAATACAATTTGTTTCTTCATCTGACAACGGAGAGTTTATCATTAGAATTAAAACATTTTCCTGGTATTTATTACACGTGCTGATAGTGATTCGTTTCCAACATCTTTTTTAGGGTTAAAATATTATCATAAAATCTCTTGCAATGGTTATAATTGATGATTCTGACATTATTTTATAGCATTAGATTAAATTTGATCGTCGAGAGTATATATTTGAAATGCTGTCAATCCTGGAAACGGATGTTCAGCGGCGAAAACATAAACTATAAAATATAAGTACTTGTTGACGGTATTTGCAGTCGGAATTGTAAAATATTGTGTTGTTGACATATGCATATTTCCTGTACTATACAATATTGTCCAGTTGATATCATCATTTGATCCTTGCAATTGTCAATTATAAATTCGACCAACACTAGAGTTTAATCGACCTCGCAAATGAAACTGTCAAATAGCGACTGCAGTATGACATTTAATTTTGATCCAAACGTTTCAAACCTCTCCGTTTGTCGTCCATTCATGTCTATCAGAAAAAGCATAATAAGGATAATTTTCAGGATAATATAATGATGCGCTTACCTCAAACCAAACTCGGTTATCAGTTGCCTTAAAATGTGTTGGAATATACCCAACATTGTTTCTGGTTCGTTTAATACCACTACTAGACAGACTGTCAACATACACTTTATTTGTTAGATTATTCGGGTTGACTGGAACATATGTCGTAGTTATTTTATTATTTCTCATGTTTATATTACCTGACATTGGTCCACCGGATAGTTTTGAATACTGGGTGAGTTCTTCTTTTAACTGAACATAACTAATAGAATCAGTATCCTTAGCTGGGGGTGAGATTGTCGGTAATCCAGTTAGTTTTGAGTTATTACTTATTATCAGGTTACCTGTAATTGTGTCGCCAGCTTTATTAAGCTTGTTATCGTCAACAGCTTTTAGTTGCACATACCTTACAGCTTGTGTATTATCAACATTTGCTGGTGGATACGCAGTTTCCAACCGAAATAAGTTTTTTTACTCGACATATTAATATTACCTATAACCGTACCACCGGTTTTATCAAGCTTGTTATTATCCACATACTTCAACTCTAAATAACTTACAGCTTGAGTTTGATTTAAGTTTGCTGGCAGATAAGCAGTTTCCAAATTTATTATTTTTTCCTGACATATCCAAGTTACCGCTTAAAGTTCCTCCTGTCAATGATAGTTTATTATCGTCAACAGATTTAAGTTCTGCATAACTAACAGCTTGTGTATCAACAACATTTATTGGCGGATAATTTGTTTCTAAACCTAGTACTCGTTGACTTGACATAAATAGGTTTACTGTCATTGTATCGCCAATTTTTTTTTTTCAAGTAGCCTGATAAATCAATGTTGCCATTTGTTATTGTTGTACTCACAGCCGACGAATCTCCTAATGTTGTCCCAGTCTTGTATAATAGCTGATTATTTGTTTATTGTCTGACAATTTTATATAAACTTAGTTTATAACAATGGCAAGGCTATCGTCGATATTAAATTTTGACACGGAACGGTTGGTGCAACATAAACACAACAATGATATGCCAGATTGTCATTATTTCGTTGTTGGGAGAACTGGATTGGGGAAAACAAATTTGCTGATGAACTTACTGCTAGGCGATAATTTTAACTAAGACAGAGTATATCCACACAATTAATCCACAGCAGGATAAATAGGAATTATTGAGTGAATACAATAACAAGCTTCGTGATGATCTTGATGCTGGTGAAATTTTTTTTATTATTAGACCACCAGAGGAACTTATTCCAGTTAATCAACCTGATTCAGATGAACATAAGATAGTTGTTTTTGATGAAATTCCACTTAACAATGAGATGAATAAAATAAGGTCTTATTTTTCACTGTCACGTAATAAAAATGTAACTGTCTATCTCGCTCGGGGATTTTACAAGGTCGATACATTTATTAGACGAAATACTGGTTGTTTTATATTATTTCCCGGACTCGACAACGTTGACGTCAGAAATATTGCAAACGAACAATGTGGCGACGTAACAAAAGAAAGATAAATTTATTGAACAGTATCATAATGCAAAGAAAGATAAGTATAATTTCTTTTTATTCGATAAATATGCACGTGATCCAAAAAAATGTTCCGCTGCTGTATTGAAAAGTATCTTGAGCAAAGTTTAATCAAACTGTTATTGAATAATAATATGGATAAGCGAGCAAACTACAGAAAATATATAGAAGATCTAAAAAATGTTGCTCGATCTCATGCAGAATTTAGGCGAAAAGTTCAAGAACCACAACATGGACAAGTAGTTGTCGCGGAGGAATCAGCTAGAGCTCTGAAACCAGTTACCGAGGCTTTACCTCTAAAACAACATGAAACTTTACCGCTGTAGGAAGAAGAACATAAAAAATTACAGGAAAAAGGTTTACTTGGATTAATTAAAGAACAACAAGAAGTCGCTACTGAAAATGTTATTGCAAGATATGAGGAAGAAAAAAAAAAAAAGAACGAAGGTTGGATGAGGAACTTACAGATTACAGTGTTGATCCTGGCAGAAGACAAACTGAGACAGATCGGTTGATTGGTGATCCGTTAGCGCTTGAACGAAAATTATCGCAGATGGTGGCAGTTGGGACAACGGGAAGAAGGTTGGATGAGATGATGAAAATGATGGAGGATATAAAAAAAAGCAACAAGAAATGGAAAGAAAAGCTGATAATGTTTTAAGGGAGATGCATGAGAAAGATGAAGTTGAGAGAGAAGCTTTTAGAAAAGAGCATAGATTGGATATTCAATACAGAGCAATGTTCAATGACGAAATAAAAAATATAAACAACGAAATAAGAGATTACGAGTATAAGTTGTTCAACGAAGAACACAATTTCGAGGATTCAAGAGTAAGCAAGATTTTAAAGAAAGAATACAACGCTGATGAAAAAATTAAAGAGTTAACGGAGATAGAGGAAGAAAGTCACAAATATATCAACGAAATAGTGCCGGAAAATGAAAATTACAAGAAAAGTATAAGAAAATTCCGTCACAGTATTATCGCCGATCTTTACATTAAAGCCATTAATCAAATAAAGAAAAGAAGGTTCTCTCATCACCGTAATATTTTGAGCACCAAAGCAAAAGAAATAGATGAAAAACGATTACTGGCTATACCACATGTGGCGCATATAGATGACCCTATTGCTAGACAAGCTGAACTAGATCGGTTAACTGATAATCCATATCAAATCAGAGAAAGGTTACAGCCAACTGTGACGGAGAGTCAACAAGATCCAGTTATGGCGAGTGAAACAACATTTGAGCCAGCTTTAACAAGAGATAGTAGCCAACAAGAAGTTGTATCAGATATTGCGCGAGAAAGAAATGAGCTAGAATAAAAGATCAGGAATGCAATGAGCTTATAAAAAAAATACAATATTAACGTTGATAATATTGAAGATTGGGAAAAATATAGATATGATAAACTATTTGGAAAACTAGAAGCTATTATAAGATACGGTGAGAAAGCTTACAATGATATGGGAAAAGTTATTACAAAAGATGAAGATCTTTATAAATATGAAAGCGTCCTCAGTCATGATGTTATTGCTAATGTTCTTTGGAATACAGTAATGATATTTTAAGAAAAAAAAAAAAAGATGGAGGACTGAACTTTGAAGGTTGGTTTGCTTATCAAGATAATATTCGCCTTGGAAAAGTTGGAACTGGAGTAAGAGTATTTACACCAACAGATGATATGATCGGCAGATTAATGCTGTTTATATCATCGAAATAAGCTGGAAATGTTGGTGTTGAAATTGACAATGAAGTAGTTGATATACTTGATCATCTAAGTTCGAAAGAGTTACCGCGGGCGATATAATTATGTAATTTAGTAAACAAAGATGTCAACAACATTATTACTCGACTCTAGCACCGCTGCACAAGATAGTGCAAATTTTTCAGTGAATTATTTTCCGCCAATGCAACTAGATCCTGAGAAACAAATATGAAATTGGATTAATTTCCTTCACGGCGTGGCATTCTATGGCTAACGTAAAAGCTAATGTTAATGATGAATTTATATTTCAGCCGAAATTGTCGTCGTGGATAAGATTTGCAATTCCACAAGGCGCTTATAATACCACTGATCTAAATACAACAATGAAAGAGGTTACTGCAAAAAACAACACGGTGGACGCTGACAAATTTGAGCTAACACAAAATTATAACACGTTACGCGCTAGAATAATATTAAAAAATAATATGATGATTGATTTTTCATAGCCAGCAAGCATTGCGTCACTGCTAGGATTTTATCATCGATGGTACGGATGAAATACGGAACAAACTGTAACATATGACGGTGATCTGCCAGTAAATATAACTGACGCAAACACAATATTAATGAATTGCTTTATTGCAACTGGATCTTACTTGGCTAAAGGCAGTAAAGGACAAACAATATACAGTTTTTCGCCGGACGTTCAGCCGGGTTCACTTATGCAAATTAATCCACGGCAGTCATTTATTATCCGCTGAATATTGAAGATCAAATAACGGAAATAAATATGCAATTGACGTATCAGTCTGGACGACAACTTGATCTTAACAATGAAGTTGTTACTTATTACCTACGCGTTGCGTGATTTTGTACAAGCTCGTTGTATAACATGAAAAAAAGAAAAAAGTTTACAGAAGAAAAATACTTGGAGGATTTTTAGGAAATATATTTACTAAAATTATTGAAAGTGCTCCTGGAATAGCGCTTAAAGTTGCGCCAATTGCACTGGGCGCATCAAAAGCCTTTGCGACCGGAGCTGCATCTGCCGCTGGAACTGCGGTGGGACAAAAAATAGCTGATAAAATAAAATGCAACAGGCCAGAAATTAAACAAGTTATATCAGAAATCACACTGACTTGAAGAAACTAAACGTGCAATGATAAAAAAAAAAAAAAAAGAAAAAAAAAAAAAAAAAAAAAGGACAAAAGAAAAAAAACCTTTTAGCGCCAAGAGAAGAGCAAATTATACAAAAATTAATATCTAAGGCAACAGATCCAAATTTTATATAATCTAATGAATAAAAAATGTCTGTTAAAAATTATCTCGACTTAGAGGAGACCTATGACGTAGACAATACAGTAACAGAATTTGAGTACGTTGCATATCTTGACGAAAATTCTAATGAGCCTAATAAAGTTGGCGTTAGAACATTTAATACACGCGACGAGGATGTATTTCTTTTGCCTCATAAAGCAATGTTGGAAGTTCCTGGTCAGATTATGACAGTAGCTAATCCACCTGCTGCAATTGCAGCTGGAGCAGAAATAGCTCTCATAAACAACGGTTGGAGCTTATTTAAAAGTGCCAGGTATCAGCTAGCTAATCAAACAGTGGAAGATATTTCAAGTCACCTACAAGCTGCAAGTACAATACTAAGTATTATTTCATTTAGTGACGATTACTCTAGATCGACTGCAAATAACATTATGTGGTTTAAGGACACTGAAGTTGGTGAAGCTGGGCCAGGTGAATTTATTTCAAGAGGAGCATTAGCGCATGGGGCTGATGCAGCTGCAGATGTTGTAATTGTAAGAAATTTTCTTATTGCTAATGCTGTTGATTTTGGTATAGCCCCACCAGATGCGGGCACTAACGCAGACGCTACAAGAATTTCACTTACTGCTGCTTGTACTAATCTTGGTATAACACCACCAGGTGCAGCTGCGGATGGTGTTGCAATGCTAAATTTGATTAATAACGCAATTAGCGTAAAAAATATACGTTGCAATGATGGTTATGCTAGGAGAAAGGCACTTGCAGCAGGATCACGTCAAATTACAATGATGCTGCCATTGAGTACAATATTTGGATTTTGTCGCGATTATAATAAAGTGTTTCGTGGAGTTAAACACACACTTATTTTAGATCGGGCAGAACAAAATGATTGTTTACTTCGGGTTGGCGGCGCTGATGTACAATGTATTATAAACAAACTTGCTTTATGGATGCCACGAATAACACTGTCATTCACAACAACAATAGAATTAAATGATATGATTCAAAAATATACAAAGAAAATTTATTTTCAGCAACATAAAATATATCAGATTGCAGTTCCAAATATTACCGACTACATATGAAGCGTCACAACAACGTCAAGCGAACAACTACCACAACAATTATTTGTTGTATTTCAGCGACAAGCGCGACGCGGTAACCAGCAAAATAATAATGCAATATCTGATAACGCTGATGTTAGGAGAATATACGCCAGGATAAACTCCAAGCAGTATCCGGAACGAGCGATAGAATGCAATTTCGAGGATGAATCTAATAAAAATCTTACTCGACCGTACATGTATCTTATGGACGCAGTGCAGAAATATCAGGACGTTGGAGATGGATCTCAAATATCAGTAGAGGAATTTCGTACACTTTATCCGATATTTTATTTTGATGTTAGTAAACGCAACGAGCGATATGTTGATTCGACAGCTGATATTGAAATTACCTGGACATTAGGTATGGTTCCAGATGCGTTGTACGTTTATGCGCTGGTGATCAGCGACAGATTTATAACAATTGACTCTGTCGGAGGTAAAATGACAGTCCAAGTTTAATATAACTCTCTTGATATATGACAAAATACATCGAAAAAGAAATATATTTGACTGACGTTCAAGTTAAAAAATTAGCTGCTGCTATTGCTAAGCATAGGCCGGTATCACTGAAAATTAATTCATCGACAACGGGCGGTATTTTAGCAAAATTAATGCTAACTAAAGCACAGATAAATAAATACGATCGCGGTAAACCGTTTGTTTTAAATCTAAGCGCGTCACAAGTAACTGCGATGGCTAAGCGAGGTGGTTTTCTTGGTCCGGCAATAGCCACAATAGCCAAAACGTTAATGCCGAACATTTTGCTCGTACTTGGTACATTAGGATTAGCAGCAGCATCTGACGCAGTATCTGGCGCAACAAAAAAGGCTGTCTCTGGAGACGGTATAAAGAAAATTTTTGTCTAAAACTTTAATATTATGCCACGACGAAAGACAGCGAAAAGAAAGACAACAACGAAAAAAAGGCGCAATAGCGAAAAACATAAAGACAAAAAAAAAAACAAAAAAAAACCCACGCGGTTTTATAAGACCATCACTGGCGGGAGTAGCGGGAAGTCTGTTGCCCAATCTGCTTGGAATAGGTCGAGGGCTAACGTTACCAGGAACACGCCCGAGTTAAGTAACTTCGATATACTTGATAAGTTAATAAAAATAAAAAAATTTCTACGGAGTTTATTCCAAAGATGAACTTGACAATACACCAGCTGGTGGTTCGTGTGTGATAAATATGCAAGATTTTAACGACGGATCTGGCACACACTGGGTAGCAGTTTACAATGACAACTATTTTGATTCATTAATGTTGTAAAAAAATATATCAAAAAAAGTATAAAATAATAAATTATTCATCTAATCAGATTCAGCCAGTTGGAACATTAGCTTGTGGATACTATTGTATAATGTTTATAAAACAAATGTCCCAGCCTAATTTCAATTTTTTAAAATTTATTTTACAGTTTTACAATAAACCTTCTCACGTTAATGATAAGATTGCAATTAATTTTATCCAAGCTAAGGAATAGGTCAACATATTGTCTCAAGTACAAAACTAAAATAGAAAATAAAGATGAAACAAGAGATAAAACAAAGAACAACAGAATAATGATAAAAAGGTATTTGTGCAATCTGTGGAAAAAGAAAAAGTATGTTTTTAAAGAAATTATCCG